>JASANG010000221.1:0-27790 GCA_030248215.1 Enoplolaimus lenunculus
ATTTGCACCGTAATTATTTCTTAAATGTGATATAACAAAGTTTCTGTAGAAGCAACATCTATTATCTTGACAGGTTTCGTAACAGTCGACAAAACTTATACTACAACAAAATTTCCTAAATTGAACAACAGGCGACTCGGCAGATATAAAGTAATCAACGTTATTTGTTCGGTATGTAAATTTTTTTGAATATTTGTTCAGTTTTATACAGTTAACACCAAACAACCATATGTTTCACATAGAAAACCAATGTTCGCAAGAGTCCAGCAATGCATCTTAGAAAATGTACTCAATTTGTCTACGAACGCTCACGTTCGAGCAGGTACTTACAAAATATAAAATTAAATTAATTTATCTAACGTATAAATCGTCTTCAACCGGTCGATAAAATGCGACAAAATGTAAGTTGTACGCCTGAATATTTACTGTTTTAGCGTAAATATACGGTGTGAAATATATATAAAGTTCCTCAATTATAAATTGGTTAAAAATTATTTGTTGCATCAATATATATAATCTGGAATAACAGCCTTGTTATTTGATTCAAATTACTGGCGGAATCGAATTTGACTCACTTCGTGTAGAAAGGAAATGCCTATTTCGGAGAGAATCAACTTGACTCGCCAGTTTTTGCAGTGTACTGTTACTAAACGCTAATCGTAGGTTTTTAGTTACTACAAACGTTACGTGAGCAAACAAAAGTTTTATCGCCAAACTAATTTGAGTTCACAAATTTCTACCTTAAAAGCTACAACGTAAACATTTAAGAATTGTTCAATTGGAGGATTGTTATGACGTGCATGCAAATCTGTGAGACACGAAACACCGTGCTATAACTATTACTTATATAATTAATGTTTGCTATTTTTATTATGTTTAAAGCATGATTAATCGTTTTTCAATTCCTTCCTCATTTGGTTGTTTGTTGCATGAACTGGTACATTGTTTCCTGCATCTATATATGTCAGGTGAAACGGGAATTCCGGTTTTTGTAGGAAAATCCGGTATTTTTCACTATCCGGTTCCGATAATAAATGAGGTATTTTTCACTGGAATTTTCCGTTATTTTCGATATTGAAAACTTCTCTCATTCGAAAATTTAAGAAAAATTGAGATAATATTCTAGCTTATTTGCTAAAATTGTCTGAACGTGTAGTGCCAAAATATTCAATTTATGCCATACTGCAAAATTTACCATACGTTTCCAGCTACTGCATTTGTTTCAGGATTTTTGCATCCTAAACGGTGTGTTTACAGCATTAAAAGCGATAAAATAGCGTTAATAATAAATGTTCCGGTAATAAGTATTTTTGTTTTCCGGCTCTGGTATTTTTTAACTCTCCAGTTCCGGTGTTTTATAATTCCGGTTGTACCCTGACCCTGATATATACAAATCTGTTTCTAAAACTTAGCAAGCGGTAAGTTCACTCTGAAGCCCAGTACTTGTGCATCTCCTTGCGTAAAGTGTTTGCATAAAAAGTTTGAAAATTTAACGCGTTTGGGGACGAGACAGATTTGCAAAATTATGTGTGTCTCAACCCATCCGCCCAGCAAGTGAATCGCAATGTGAAGTTAACAATAAACAATTCGGCAGATTGCAATAGTTGACACTATTGAGGGCAAAGAAATGGTACTAAATTTCAGCTGAAGCGTGATAGACTGTGGTGTTAACTTGTTATTGTACGAACTAGTAATAATTAGACGTCTGGTAATTATACTAATGTAGTAATTTAATATATAAAAAGCCATCTGAAACTTGCATGATTGTGGTAGTTTGTGCGAAACTGTTACTAACATATGTTTCTAATTTTTTTCTTACCTAACAATATTGATAGAAATTATAACAAGCCTATGATCGTTTAGAGATATATAATTATGCAACTTTTCGATCAAAATACGCCACTTTTATCGCTATGCTGTCATATAATTTTAGGGCCTAGGCCAAGGCCTAGGTGGTTTAGGTTTAGTGTCATTTTATTTGGATTAAACTCGAATATGTTCAATTTTGGAATGGTCGTTTTTGTTCTACGTAACCATTTGTGATTTTTCAATATTTCAGTGGACAAAGTTGTCACACAGTAAATCCAGTTATACTGAAAGCGCGATCGCATATAGAAGCAGTGTTCACCCAACGAAGACAACAGAAGCTGACGAAAACATATGTGTGTTTAAAAGAATTAAAACTATTCGACATTAAACTAGCTACGTTATATATATAACTCAGCTACGTTATATTTAATTCATTGTAAAACGGTTTGGTGATAAAATAAGCATGTTTTCTGCTCTGATATACTTCATGTGGCCAATTTTTAGACTTTTCTGTCAAATTCTAAATTTAAATGATATAGAAAATTACATTTAGTCGTTTTCTATGCTTTTGCACGCTCAAAAATGCGACGTTCGCCAGATTTACCAGTACATTGATTTGGCAAACTAAATTTGAAATAATTTCAGCACGCCAATCGCTATATGCAGCTACAGTCGTCTTATTAAATTGACACACACATTTTCGCTGCTCAATTTTGTGTAATTGCGTGTATAAAAGCGCGATTTTGTGCAATTGTGGTCATCGAGTATGTTTCGTACCTCTAGTCAGTACTTTTATTTTTTACTTTGTTTTCATGTGCCTTATTATACACAGTTACGACGTTGTCTTTTATGGTTTGCCATAAATGATCCGGTTTCCTATTGTTGATCAAAACATAATACCAGTGTCAACGGTTCAATCCTGTGTATAACATGATCTATGGGATAAGCGTTTGTTGTGTTGTTAAATTTTTGAACATTTCGTGGTTCACTGGTGGTTTGCTCGCCTTCAATTATTTTAATCTAAATTAGTTAAGTTTAGATATTTTCATTAAATAATAAGAAAATTTCTAATGGATGGTGGATTTACGAAAAATCCAATGACCGTTTACTTAAACAAGACACTTTACCTCAAACTTTATATTTTAACTCGCATTTTCCGTCTTCCTCTTTTTATATAATGTGCCTTGCGCACTTGTATGCCTTTACATAACTGTGTGAATTGTGTGTTGATTAAATATCAATTCTCTCACTAATGTGTCATTCAGTGTCATGTACCTTTTACATTAACCTTCATTATATGACTGCGTAAAAAATAGAAATTATATAAATTATTTAAATATCAGTGTTCTAAAATGACGAGAATGGCTATAATTTAAAATTGAGGCGCATAATGTATCATACTCAGCGTTAAAATTTGAACTAACACCACAGGCTGAACTTTTGAAAAACTATGTCTTAAACAGTTGCGTGTTCTCATTAAAACTTTGGCCCTTGGAGGCGTCCAGGTGTCTGGTGGGACTCTGGCTTAGGAACACATTATTGCAACGCTTAGGTTTATACGTAGGCTTAGAAATACGCTTAATCTACTGTTACGCCCCTTAAAGTAATGTTGGCCAAAACTTTGATGAACAAATTGTAGCCAATTGGATGTTATCATGACGTCGTCATTGAAGAATACTGAATGCCGAGTTAATACTAGGACCAGATTTTGTGTTGTCTAGCATAAAAATATAGTCTGTATTTATGTTTCGAAAAATTTTGTTTTCGGCACGCCGTTCGACGTTCGGTCCTAGTCCTAGCATTAACTACGGTTAAGTGGCACCGCACCTAAAATTTGTTAATTTTCAAAACTATGTTTTAAGGATACTCTCAGATATTATTATGCCGATATACACACTCGCTGTATAACCGCTGTTAAGAAGGCTAAATTGAAAGGTGTGTTGCCATGTCTATAAAACTTGCCCGTAAATTCTTGAAAAAAACAGAGACGTCCGGAGGGATAGAATTTAAAATATATTTATTGTCTGAATTGACAATATAAATGAATCCGAGTTTGAGTGAGGCCTGCGAATAAAATAGATCCAACAAAAATTGCTCGAAAGTCAGGTCTTCTAGCGCTCCAGCAATTACGGGCCTGCTAAATTCAACAATATTGTTCATATCCATTTCGTAGAAATTTAATCAACGTGTTCTTTTAGCATTTAAATTGTTTAGGCTTTATATATTAACTTGTGTATTTGAAAATGCCACTTGAAATTGGTTTACTGTGCACAGGTTTGTTGATATATAATGGTCACGTTTTATTGTCTTGATATTATGTGTAATTTAGTAAAAGTTAAATAAAATTAAAAACACGGGATATGTTACGCGTTTTGACCAGCATTTTATAAGAATTTATTAATTGTAAGAAAGAGCTAAGGTGACTTGTGTATAAACTGTAAACAAGGTTGGTAATGTGTTGGTAATAAAACTGATCCACAAAAACATGAAAGAATTGTCCGAACTATGCATGGACGCGGTAGTTAGCTTAAATTGTGTGCGCCATTCGAGTTACTGCAATAATCTATTGTGTCCGCAGAAAAAATGGCGGTCAATTCGTGTGCAACTCTAACCAACGGTAACGCCGGGCTGACATTAATAAAATTGATCGACAAAAACATGAAAAAATTGTCCGAACATGTTAGATATATATACAATTATGTTATATATTAAACTAACATTGTACAGATTAACTTAACTAACTTGTAGGTTACGCTTAAAATCATTTGAAATCTGACATATTTTTAGTTTAAAAACTTAATGGATTCTAAAAACTGCATAGTTGCAAAACAGCAGTTATATATCTTAATCCAGAAATAAGTTTAGCTTAAAAATTCACCCTAAACATAAAAAAATGTGAGTGTAAAATTAAACTTAAAATTCTAGTTTAATTAGTCTGTCTATCCATTTAAGTTTTACTAAGAAATATTCAAGATAAGCTATAATTTAAATTTAAGCGTTTACAGTGTGGAATGCAAACTAACGAATTATCCACTTTAATTTAGGAACACCATGTGGTACGATTCAACACCAACAACGCATGCTTTTGCTATACAAAAACTCAGCAAATAGGACAGCTATATGCTTTCAAATATGAACAGTCTTTAAAGTTGCAATGAGAGGTGCTATATTCATTAAAATAGTAGATGCAATCTGAAATAAATTCCTCAATTCTAATAACAGCTACTGTATTTTATGTTGCGCGATAGCGTAGCTGGTTTTGTGAAATGGTAGGCAGCCACCGTTTTATCAAAGCTATATTTTAAGGTGTTATATGTCATGACGAACATAAATAGTTCGAGATTTGACGGTTAAGTTTACTATTAATTTTGTACTCTGTATACTAACGGACAGGGTGCAATCTGAGGTGAAAAATACCGAAGCCGGAGGTCAACGAAACTTGCCGGAGCCTTGAGGTGAGGCGAAATTAGGCAGTAAAAATGATGGTTAATTGTTAATTTTAGCCAACATCTGCAATATGTTGTTAAGTTGTTTGGTTTTATGCATCGTCCACTTTATCTTGCGCCCGCCCTGCGGAAGATTTAGTCATCAGTTTACTATTGCAACTAGTGAAAATCTTATCCAAGTGGAAATTGATAAGATCAAAAATAAGTATTGGTAAATTGAAACAGTTTTTAAAAGAGTAAATAGTTTTACTCGATGTTTTAAAAGTTCATGACATAAACTTTAAAGTACACCGAGTGTTTATACAACGTGACCTTTAAATTGAAAATGAAATACAGTAGCAAGGGAATTAATAAGAAATATTTTATCAAGTAGTAAATAGAGTTTAGTTTAAAAACGGATGATGTAAATGCTGAGTTAGAACGTATCACAATCAAAATTTGAATTACTGTTCGCCTCTAAATTTTTGTGGGCAGTGGTAAATTGAAAATTTCAACCGGAAGTATACACAACGTGTGTGGTCGACTGTAACGATCTTGTGAACTTTAGAATTAGCCGATCAGATCGTGTGTCTGTTGGAACTGAATCCGTTTATTTCCGTTTAGAAATTTCTCAATCCACATCCGCAATTTTTGTAGGACTTCATTCAAGAGTTCTGTTCGCATTAATGATACGGCCAAATCGGGTCTTCGAATCAAAAACATATGCTACTGCATTCGTTCGCAAGTTTTTTTAGCAAATTGGATTAATGATTCAGCCAATTTGGGCCGCCGGATCAAAAGTTAACATGCTGCTGGGTTCGTTCACAAGTTTTTTTCAACGATTATATTTCAGCCGGTGAAATACACACATTTGAAAATTTTTGTTTACAGAATTATGCAAAATTTTACTACCGAATTTGCCGTAAACTCCGGCGAAAGTTCTACCGGAGCCGGAGTCCGATTTTCTGCCGGAACCGAAGCCGGAGGCAGACCTCCGGTTGTACCCTGCTGCAGGTATATTGACTTTATAGAAAGCACCTGTTCTCACAACGAAATATTCGGCCCTTTAAAGTAAGGTGAGGAATGTTTGTCCGTGGGACTAGAAGATTTAAGCTAAACTAATTATTTTCTTAAGCTTAGGTGCAAAAAAGTTCAGTTTAAGTTTAAATTTTGTTTGTGATAGCTGCCTGGGCCCGTAGCCAAGGGGAGATAGGAGGGGCTTAGCCCCCCTTGGAAAAATTTTGGCTCCCTAGACAATTTTCAGCCTTGCTTGTAAGTCTACGAAAACCCTTGTATACTCGGCTTGAAAAATTTTCAGCCCCTCTAGCAAGGTGAGCTGGCTACGTGCGTGGTTGTGCCTACAGTTGCATAGTGGGTAAAGGAGTCATACCCGTAAAATGTCAGAAAAATATACCTGAAATCCCCCTTGCTACGCCCTTGTTCATAATATAATAAATAAATTTATACGTAAAGCAGGCGTGTTTTGAGGGTGGTTTCTCTATGCTGTACTCCTGCTAGTTTTGTCCCGGTTCAGCTTTATGGTCCTCAGCGTACCACAGGCCAAAATTTTGATCATTAAACGTTTCGTTGAATTGATTGCATAAAGGAAGAGTGATCGGCAATATTTTGCATAGATGTTGTGGGATACAAAAATATTTAGAAACAATGCGTAAACTGTCTTCTGTTAAAACTTATGAGATACTACCAATATGCAATCGCAAGTGAAGAATGCCGGAGCCAGAGCCAGAAGTCAACAAATTTTGCCGGATACGGATGTGGAGCCAGAGGTGAGCCGAAATTAAGTAGTTAGAGAGGTGGCGCGGGGTTGAAAAGTCCTACCCCATGGCATCCTGCATATTCCCAACGTTAACATAGATGGCTAGACCTAATCATGTCTTAATGTGAGGGGAAGTGTACAAGAGTCTTAACAATCACCTCTTTGCCGTAAATAGATATCCAGTTCAACATCCAAAACATATCGGTTGCAATTAATCCCGAACGAGTTTTAGAGATACACACGAATGCTAAACCAGCAGCATTTTGTGTTTTAATCACTTCTTAAATCAATATTTCAGAAATAACTTCGAGCACAATATACACTTAAAAATCAACCGCATCTAAAGTACAATATTTCCCCGTTTTATTCTTGAACAAAAAACTTTAATTAAAAATTTATCCGAGAACGAAAACTTTGCGAGTATAGCATACGCCTTAAGCCAATTAAGCGCAAGTTATTTTAAAATCTGAAATGTTTGACGACAGTTTTGCAAATTTTTCAACTTTGGCATAAACTTAGCCTCAGAATTGGGCTTGGGCTTAAGATAAAACGAAGGCTTACGGCTTACGGCTGGAAGCTTACAAAAATCAAATTGGACAACTGTTTGGGTTTAAAAGTATTTGTCAGCAAAACTTACGGAAGTAATCAACTGCGATTTACTGCCAGCAAGTTAAATATATGGGAGCAAGCCCTCTATGCTCGCCAGATCGCCGCCCGTGCACAAATTAGTATGGTGCGATTTATTGATATTTATCAGCAGCCGCATGCGTGTTTCATTTCGGATATATATCCGGATATTGGTTATATCCGTATATCCGGTGCCCATCTATAATTGAAATAGTTTTAAAATAGCCCAATGTAACAACGAAAGGAACCCAGACAATAAGTACTTCAAATACAATATAATTATGCAATGGTTAATCAGTTCAGTAAACTTCAACCGTGTCTTTCATTCCTAAACTAAGCAAGGAACTGTTCCGGCAAATACGGTTTTAAAATTCAGTTGTATCAAATTTAACGAAATGGTTGGCCTTTAAAACTAAACAGACATAGAATCCTACAATTTCGGCATTTTTTAACTTTAAAGGCAACAATTGAAAACCGCATTCTTTGCGTTAAGACCAAAAGAACACTTGTTCAGTGTTGTGGGTTTCAGTGTTGTAAATTGCCACATTGCATAGGCTTACCAATGTCTGATCGCAAGTATCATCTTAACATAACAGCCATATGTCACACACCGTAGCTGACTTGCAATCGCGGTCGCCACCGGTGGAACGACGCGCAGCCGGCGTCCCAACAGCGTTAATACGTATAGTGCAGTTCGACGATTGTTTTTGTGTCGTTGTGGTGTACATAAATCAAATGCATTCGATGTTTGATGCAGAGAAACGTTCAAGTCTATTCCGTTTATCATAATGGCCCATGTATAGATCAGGGGCTTCCACTTTTCCAGGGTGGAAAACTTACGACCAGGAGTGCATCGCAGCCACTCCTGTATGACGACCTGATTTTTCACTGGTTGGTAGGAAAAATCGCGGGCATAGGTTTTGCTGTGGAAAGTGGAAAATTCATAAGCCTGCATATTCCCTGGTTCGGTAGGGAAAATCTGTAGTGTAAAGTTTGTTTGGAAAACGGGAAAAGTGGAAAATTTAAACGCTTTGATTTTCCCTTGGTTGGTAGGGAAAATCTGTAGTGTAAAAGTTTGTTTGGAAAACGGGAAAAGTGGAAATTTTAAAAGCTTACATTATTCCTGGGTTGGTAGGGAAAATTTGAAGCATAGGTTTTGGTTGGAAAACGGGAAAAGTGGAAAATTTGAACGCCTCGATTTTCCCTTGGTTGGTAGGGAAAATCTGCAGTGTAAAAGTTTGTTTGGAAAACGGGAAAAGTGGAAATTTTAAAAGCTTACATTATTCCTGGGTTGGTAGGGAAAATTTGAAGCATAGGTTTTGGTTGGAAAACGGGAAAAGTGGAAAATTTAAACGCCTAGATTTTCCCTTGGTTGGTAGGGAAAATCTGCAGCATAGGTTTTGGTTGGAAAACGGGAAAATTGAAAAATTTAAACGCCTAAATTTACCCTGGGTTGGTAGGAAAATTCTGAAGCATTGGATTTGTTTTTAAAACGGGAAAAGTGGAAAATTTCAACGTCTAGATTTCCCCTTGGTTGGAAAGGAAAATCTAAAGCATAGGTTTTGTTTGGAAAATGGAAAAGTAGAAAATTCCAATGGAACGATTTAATAATACATAGCAGATATTTGCTAAAATTAACAAGTTAAATATCATTTCAACGACCTGATTTCACCTCACCTGCGGCATCATCTCCGGTTCCGGCTACTTTTGTTCACTTCCGGCACCGGATCTGGCATTTTTCACCTCCGGTTGCATCCTACAAACTAACAGGCAATATATATCGACACTGGTCAAAACAAGAAACCGCGGAGCGGAACAGTGCAATGAACAAAATCTACTTTACACAGTTATAAACCTAAATGAGCAGTGCATTTACCCGAAGTAATACATGACTATTAAATATATCAGATTATGATAGTCCCAGCACAAAATTGGTCAGTCAAAACAAGATACCACCGAGTGGCCCAGTATTATCAGAACATAAGTTTGTTAACAAAGTCGACGCTTTGAGTGACGCCTTAAGGTTGTAAAAATGTTTCAATTTGTTTTCAAGACGTTGTTGGCTATGGCCGGAAAGCCGAGGAAACATAAATATATCAAATTTTGTCGTCGCTGACTTCCAACCCAGGGTAAATCTAGGCGTTTAAATTTTCCACTTTTCCCATTTTTCAACAAAAACCTATGCTTCATATTATCCCTACCAACCTAAGGTGAATCTAGGCCTTTAAATTTTCCACTTTTCCCGTTTTCAACCAAAACCTATGCTTCAGATTTTCTTTACCAAGCCAGGGTAAGTCTAGGCATTAAAATTTTCAACTTTTCCCATTTTCCAACCAAAACCTATGCTTCAGATTTTCCCTACCAACCGAAGGTAAATCTAGGCCTTTAAATTTTCCACTTTTCCCGTTTCCCAACCAAAACCTATGCTTCAGATTTTCCCTACCAACCTAAGGTAAATCTAGGCCTTTAAATTTTCCACTTTTCCCGTTTTCCAACCAAAACCTATGCTTCAGATTTTCCCTACCAACCTAAGGTAAATCTAGGCCTTTAAATTTTCCACTTTTCCCGTTTTCCAACCAAAACCTATGCTTCAGATTTTCCCTACCAACCTAAGGTAAATCTAGGCCTTTAAATTTTCCACTTTTCCCATTTTCCAACCAAAACCTATGCTTCATATTTTCCCTACAAACCTAAGGTAAATCTAGGCCTTTAAATTTTCCACTTTTCCCGTTTTCCAACCAAAACCTATGCTTCAGATTTTCCCTACCAACCTAAGGTAAATCTAGGCCTTTAAATTTTCCACTTTTCCGATTTTCCAACCAAAACCTGTGGTTCATATTTTCCCTACCAACCTAAGGTAAATCTAGGCCTTTAAATTTTCCACTTTCCCCGTTTTCCAACCGAAACCTTTGCTTCAGGTTTTCCCTACCAACCCAGCGGAAAAATCTAGGCATTAGAATTTTCCACTTTTCCCGTTTTCCAACCGAAACCTTTGCTTCAGGTTTTCCCTTCCAACCCAGGATAAAAATCTAGGCATTGGAATTTTCCACTTTTCCCGTTTTCCAATCAAAACGTATGCTTCAGATTTTCCCGACCAACCCAGCGTATAAATCCAGGCATTAGAATTTTCCACTTTTCCAGTTTTCCAACCAAAACCTATGCTTCAGAGTTTCCTTACCAACCCAGGGGAAAAATCTAGGCATTAGAATTTTCCACTTTTCCCGTTTTCCAACCAAAACCTATGCCCTACGTTTGAATTTTCCACTTTTCCACTTTTCCCGTTTTCCAACCATCGCTTTAGATTTCTCTTACTAACCAAGAAAGTATCTAGGCATTTCAATTTTCCACTTTTCCTGTTTTCCAACCAAAACCTATGCTTCAAATTTTCCCTACCAACACAGGGTAGAAATCTAGGCATTAGAATTTTCCACTTTTCCCGTTTTCCAACCAAAACCTGTGCTTCAGATTTTCCCTACCAACCCAGAATAAAAATCTAGGCATTAGAATTTTCCACTTTTCCCGTTTTCCGACCAAAACCTATGCTTCAGATTTCCCTACAAACCCAGGAGAAAAATCTAGGCATTAGAATTTTCCACTTTTCCCGTTTTCCAACCAAAACCCATGCTTCAGATTTCCCTACCAACCCAGAGGAAAAATCTAGGCATTAGATTTTTCCACTTTTCCCGTTTTCCAACCAAAACCTATGCTTCAGATTTCCCTACCAACCCAGGGTAAAATCTAGGCACTAAATTTTTTTAATTTTCCTACCAAATTAGCGGAAAATTTAGCCGTCATACAGGAGTGGCTGCGCTGCACTCCTTGTTATAAGTTTTCCACCGTGGAAAACTGGAAGCCCCTGTGCTATACATTGGCCATCATAATAGACGAGGTTGCTTTTCTAAGTCGGTAGAATTCACAGAAGCGCGGCACATTTTCGGGGCCCACGTATTAAACAGGGCCGGAACAGTAGTATAAGCATATTCCTAAGCCTAAGCGAAAGGATGAGCCTGTCCCTAAGCCTAAACGTAATCCTAAACCTAAGCAAAACAGTTAGTCTAAAGCTTAAGGTAACTCTATTACAGCCTCGCAGGAAAATATTCCGGCCCTGTTCTAAACACAAGTCATTTCCGGCTTCCAGCCACTCGCAATCGCCGAGTTTCATAGCTACTGTTTTCTTTTGAATGCATTGCGTCAATCCGTGCTGCTGTGTTTTTGTAGTAGCATTTAGCGGCAAGTGGATTTCGTTTGTTTCCCGCCAAAACTTATAAAAGACGTTCAATGTACACCATGTACGCGCAATTATCCGACGAGGTCGATATAATTTTGCCTTGCAATCTAACATCAATTCGCTTAAACATTGCATGTCCAAACAAATTAACCACTGCGACCTCTAAATCTGCAGACAGCGGTTTCCCACTTGCAGACATGATGCGTGCTGTGATTTTCAAGTAAAACGAGGATTCAGATACTCTTCTCCTTTGCCAGCAATAAAAATGTTAATTGCACTAACATCGTTGACAGTGTTGGATGGGGAATGTCGCTTCATGTGCTGTCAATAATTGAATATTGAAATAGTTTGTCCGAAAACAGGTCCTATAAAGTGATCTGCATAGTTAGCGTTGTATGCATTGTTGACCTTGAAAAGTGCCCTTAAATTCTCTACTGCGGTCTAAGCGAATAATTTTAGCTACAGCGGCCGAACGCTTTAAGATTGTCAGGAAAACATCGGCAACATTTTTCGAAAACTTATTTCTTAGTGACTCAACAAACTCATTTCTACTGAGAAAACTTATCGTAAGTACAATAGACTGGTAATTATCGTTGTAACGCCTACGGGCCCGTAGCCAAAGGGGGCCAGGGGGGCTCAGCCCCCCCCCGGAAAAATTTTGCCCCGCCCCAGATTTTCAATCTTTCTTGTAAGTTTAATTATTGCAGTGGTTGCACAATCACGCCTTTGGTTTCTCAGATTCTGCGTATGTTGGCCTTCCGTTCCACAATATAACTGATGTATCCTTTTGTGGAAGATATATCACTGTCTCCTATTTCTTCTTGGACCCATGTGAACATCAGGGAGGAACATTTTCCCGCGAGACTGCAATAGAGTAAGCTTAAGCTTTTTTGCTTAGGCTTAGGTTAGATATAAACTCATTCTTACGCTTAGGCATAAGCTTAGGAATATTCTTATGCTACCGTTACGTCCCTGTTCTTTACAGTGGCCCATTCTTGTATACGCCCCTGTTTAGGCCTAGGCTTTTTTGCGCGTTGCTAAAATAGGAGAAGTGTACTTTTGCTTTGCGCTTTGCGAAGGGTAACCCCAACACTTATTTCTGGCTTTCCTTATCGTTGGTTATCGTGTTACATCTGGACAACTGTTCTGAAATACTTCATATTAAGTGTCAACTACGTTTTGATCATTGAACTCCTCTTACAGCTGCTATTACAAATTTGAAACTTTGGAAGGCACTACCCCAAATGTGACCATGCCGTAACCAATTCAAATGAAAACCGTCGTAGTTTTGAAATGCGTCTGGCTTTTCGCTCGCTTCGCATGCAAATTATCATTAACTATTTTGCTTCTGTCCAGATGTTTAAAAGCTCCAGACGTTTTGGCAGACCTTAGAATATCTACCAGGCTGCTAAATGTTAAAAGATTTTCCGCTCGTTGCGCTCGCTCTCCAACACCATTACTTTGATGTTATGCTCTCCTGCAGCGAAGTCTGGCTACGATCCTAACTGGGCTATAGGAGCACGGAGTGCCTGCTCCTAACTGAGCAATAGGAGCACCGAGTGCCTTCCGCCATTGGTGAAACATGTGTAGATTGCATCCGCCTGTTACGTAAATATGCACCGGGTTGAATTGAATTCGTGTAAGAATAGTCACGGTGGCATAGGATGTGAAGGAAACCACGGTGTTTCGGAGTTAATCGGCGTTGCGCAGGGCGCAGGTTTACCCAGTATAGAATACTGGCGTTATGTGCTAAAAGGGAAACTTGGGGTATTTAAGGGAACCTGGGAAAAGTAGTCTAATAAATCTAACGGGGTTAGATTTATTATTCTACAACGGCTTGGCCAAATCTAACGGGGTTAGATTGGTCGGAAATTAGGTGTAACTCTAACGGGGTTAGAGTACACGGTTTAACAGGGTGTAATTCTAACGGGGTTAGAATTGCACGGATTCTGGAAAACGGCAAAAATATTAGTAACGGTAAAGCCAGTGGCTGGATTAAACCAGATTCAGGCGTCGGCTTTAACGATTCCGGCTCGGGTTGCCAGTTAAATTGCATAACCTGTAATTTGCTGGTATTAAATATTGAATATCTGGTGTCATACGGGTTTTGGGTTGGGATTTTTAATAAACATTTACCGGCCGCGTTTACTAAATCAGAGCGATAAGCATACATCGAGGAAAGAACATAACAGGCGATACAGGATACAGGGCTTAAGTCAAAATCACGAACTTCTCACAGGTAGAAGCTAATTCAACTTGCGAAATCATTTAATGCTGCATTATCCGAGTTTTTACTGTTTTATTTAGCGTGCACAAATTCCATTGTCCTGTATAAATATCATATGATATTTAGTAGAATTTTGGAATATCATATGATATTCGCATAAATGTCCCGCTGTATCATATGACAAATGGTTATTTGTATACGATGATCGCTCGACATCAGTGATTTGTAAGCCAATGTCATATGACATTCACATTTGGTCTACATAACCGCTATTCGGATCACAGAATTTTATGTTGACGTCGAATCAACATTGGACAAAACGTGTTCCAAGCTGCCCCAGTTATAACGTGAACGCCGCATAACAGCCGCGCCAAGCGCGGAATTTTTTTGACATTTTCTATAGAAGTAACCAAACGGTGCATATTTACGTAACAGGCGGATGCAATCTACACATGTTTCACCAATGGCGGAAGGCACTCGGTGCTCCTATAGCTCAGTTAGGAGCAGGCACTGTGTGCTCCTATAGCTCAGTTAGGATCGTAGCCAGACTTCGCTGCAGGAGAGCATAACATCAAAGTAATGGTGTTGGAGAGCGAGCGCAACGAGCGGAAAATCTTTTAACGTTTAGCAGCCTGGTAGATATTCTAAGGTCTGCCAAAACGTCTGGAGCTTTTAAACATCTGGACAGAAGCAAAATAGTTAATGATAATTTGCATGCGAAGCGAGCGAAAAGCCAGGCGCATTTCAAAACTACGACGGTTTTCATTTGAACTGGTTACGGCATGGTCCCATTTGGGGTAGTGCCTTCCAAAGTTTCAAATTTGTAATAGCAGCTGTAAGAGGAGTTCAATGATCAAAACGTAGTTGACACTTAATATGAAGTATTTCAGAACAGTTGTCCAGATGTAAAACAATAGCCAACGATAAAGAAAGCCAGAAATAAGCGTTGTGGTTACCCTTCGTAAAGCGCAAAGCAAAAGTACACTTCTCCCATTTTAGCAAAGCGCAAAAAAGCCTAAGCCTAAACAGGGGCGTATACAAGAATGGGCCACTGTAAAGAACTCGGACGTAACGGTAGCATAAGAATATTCCTAAGCTTATGCCTAAGCGTAAGAATGAGTTTATATCTAACCTAAGCCTAAGCAAAAAAGCTTAAGCTTACTCTATTGCAGTCTCGCGGGAAAATGTTCCTTCCTGATGTTCACATGGGTCCAAGAAAAAATAGGAGATAGTGATATATCTTCCACAAAAGGATACGCTAGTTATATTGTGGAACGGAAGGCCAACATACGCAGAATCTGAGAAACCAAAGGCGTGATTGTGCAACCACTGCAATAATTTAACTTACAAGCAAGATTGAAAATCTAGGGCGGGGCAAAATTTTTCTGGGGGGGGGGGGGGGGTGGGCCCCCCTGGCCCCCTTTGAGTAAAGGGCACTTTTGAAGCGCTTGTAAAATCACGCAACATGAAACATTTTTAGGTCAACAATGCATACAAAGCTAGCTATGCAGATCACTTTATAGGACCTGTTTTCGGACAAACTATTTCAATATTCAATTATTGACAGCACATGAAGCGACATTCCCCCATCCAACACTGTCAACGATGTTTGTACACTTTCCCCTCACATTAAGACATGATTAGGTCTAGCCATCTATGTTAACGTTGGGAATATGCAGGATGCCATGGGGTAGGACTTTTCAACCCCACGCCACCTCTCTAACTACTTAATTTCGGCTTACCTCTGGCTCCACATCCGTCTCCGGCAAAATTTGTTGACTTCTGGCTCTGGCTCCGGCATTCTTCACTTGCGATTGCATACTGGTAGTATCCCATAAGTTTTAACAGAAGACAGTTTACGCATTGTTTCTAAATATTTTTGTATCCCACAACATCTATGCAAAATATTGCCGATCACTCTCCCTTTATGCAATCAATTCAACGAAACGTTTAATGATCAAAATTTTGGCCTGTGGTACGCTGAGGACCATAAAGCTGAACCGGGACAAAACTAGCAGGAGTACAGCATAGAGAAACCACCCTCAAAACACGCCTGCTTTACGTATAAATTTATTTATTATATTATGAACAAGGGCGTAGCAAGGGGGATTTCAGGTATATTTTTCTGACATTTTACGGGAATGACTCCTTTACCCACTATGCAACTGTAGGCACAACCACGCACGTAGCCAGCTCACCTTGCTAGAGGGGCTGAAAATTTTTCAAGACGAGTATACAAGGGTTTTCGTAGACTTACAAGCAAGGCTGAAAATTGTCTAGGGAGCCAAAATTTTTCCAGGGGGGCTAAGCCCCTCCTATCTCCCCTTGGCTACGGGCCCAGGCAGCTATCACAAACAAACAAAATTTAAACTTAAACTGAACTTTTTTGCACCTAAGCTTAAGAAAATAATTAGTTTAGCTTAAACCTTCTAGTCCCACGGACAAACATTCCTCACCTTACTTTAAAGGGCCGAATATTTCGTTGTGAGAACAGGTGCTTTCTATAAAGTCAATATACCTGCAGCAGGGTACAACCGGAGGTCTGCCTCCGGCTTCGGTTCCGGCAGAAAATTGGACTCCGGCTCCGGTAGAACTTTCGCCGGAGGTTACGGCAAATTCGGTAGTAAAATTTTGCATAATTTTATAAACAAAAATTTTCAAATGTGTGTATTTTACCGGCTGAAATATAATCGTTGAAAAAAAACTTGTGAACGAACCCAGCAGGATGTTAACTTTTGATCCGGCGGCCCAAATTGGCTGAATCATTATTCCAATTTGCTAAAAAAACTTGCGAACGAATGCAGTAGCATATATTTTTGATTCGAAGACCCGAGTTGGCCGTATCATTAATGCGAACAGAACTCTTGAATGACGTCCTACAAAAATTGCGGATGTGGATTGAGAAATTTCTAAACGGAAATAAACGGATTCAGTTCCAACAGACACACGATCTGATCGGCTAATTCTAAAGTTCACAAGATCGTTACAGTCGACCACACACGTTGTGTATACTTCCGGTTGAAATTTTCAATTTACCACTGCCCACAAAAATTTAGAGGCGAACAGTAATTCAAATTTTGATTGTGATACGTTCTAACTCAGCATTTACATCTTCCGTTTTTAAACTAAACTCTATTTACTACTTGATAAAATATTTCTTATTAATTCCCTTGCTACTGTATTTCATTTTCAATTTAAAGGTCACGTTGTATAAACACTTGGTGTACTTTAAAGTTTATGTCATGAACTTTTAAAACATCGAGTAAAACTATTTACTCTTTTAAAAACTGTTTCAATTTACCAATACTTATTTTTGATCTTATCAATTTCCACTTGGATAAGATTTTCACTAGTTGCAATAGTAAACTGATGACTAAATTTTCCGCAGGGCGGGCGCAAGATAAAGTGGACGATGCAGAAAACCAAACAACTTAACAACATATTGCAGATGTTGGCTAAAATTAACAATTAACCATCATTTTTACTGCCTAATTTCGCCTCACCTCAAGGCTCCGGCAAGTTTCGTTGACCTCCGGCTCCTGTATTTTTCACCTTAGATTGCACCCTGTCCTTTAGTATACAGAGTACAAAATTAATAGTAAACTTAACCGTCAAATCTCGAACTGTTTATGTTCGTCATGACATAAAACACCTTAAGAAATATAGCTTTGATAAAACGGTGGCTGCCTACAATTTCACAAAACCAGCTACGCTATCGCGCAACATAAAATACTTTTATTTCAGATTGCAGGTACTATTTTAATGAATATAGCAGCTCTCATTGCAACTTTAAAGACTGTTCAAATTTGAAAGCATATAGCTGTCCTATTTGCTGAGTTTTTGTATAGCAAAAGCATGCGTTGTTGGTGTTGAATAGTACCACATGGTGTTCCTAAATTAAAGTGGATAATGCGTTAGTTTGCATTCCACACTGTAAAAGCTTAAATTTAAATTATAGCTTATCTTGAATATTTTTTAGTAAAACTTAAATGGATAGACAGACTAATTAAACTAGAATTTTAAGTTTAATTTTACACTCACATCTTTTTATGTTTAGGGTGAATTTTTAAGCTAAACTTATTTCTGGATTAAGATATATAACTGCTGTTTTGCAACTATGCAGTTTTTAGAATCCATTAAGTTTTTAAACTAAAAATATGTCAGATTTCAAATTATTTTAAGCGTAACCTACAAGTTAGTTAAGTTAATCTGTACAATGTTAGTTTAATATATAACATAATTGTATATATCTAACATGTTCGGACAATTTTTTCATGTTTTTGTCGATCAATTTTATTAATGTCAGCCCGGCGTTACCGTTGGTTAGAGTTGCACACGAATTGACCGCCATTTTTTCTGCGGACACAATAGATTATTGTAGTAACTCGAATGGCGCACACAATTTAAGCTAACTACCGCGTCCATGCATAGTTCGGACAATTCTTTCATGTTTTTGTGGATCAGTTTTATTACCAACACATTACCAACCTTGTTTACAGTTTATACACAAGTCACCTTAGCTCTTTCTTACAATTAATAAAGTCTTATAAAATGTTGGTCAAAACGCGTAACATATCCCGTGTTTTTAATTTTATTTAACTTTTACTAAATTACACATAATATCAAGACAATAAAACGTGACCGTTATATATCAACAAACCTGTGCACAGTAAACCAATTTCAAGTGGCATTTTCAAATACACAGGTTAATATATAAAGCCTAAACAATTTAAATGCTAAAAGAACACGTTGATTAAATTTCTACGAAATGGATATGAACAATATTGTTGAATTTAGCAGGCCCGTAATTGCTGGAGCGCTAGAAGACCTGACTTTCGAGCAATTTTTGTTGAATTTATTCCATTCGCAGGCCTCACTCAAACTCGGGTTCATTTATATTGTCAATTCAGACAATAAACATATATTTAAACGCTATCTCTCCAGACGTCTTTGTTTTTTTCAAGAATTTACGGGCATGTTTTATAGACATGGCAACACACCTTTCAATTTAGCCTTCTTAACAGCGGTTATACAGCGAGTTGTATCTTGGCATAATAATATCTGAGAGTATCCTTAAAAAATAGTTTTGTAAATTAACAAATTTTAGGTGCGGTGCCACTTAACCGTAGTTACTGCTAGGACTAGGACCGAACGTCGAACGGCGTGCCGAAAACAAAATTTTTCGAAACATAAATACAGACTATATTTTTATGCTAGACAACACAAAATCTGGAACTCGGCATTCAGTATTCTTCAATGACGACGTCATGATAACATCCAATTGGCTACAATTTGTTCATCAAAGTTTTGGGCAAAAAAACCCAAAAATACTACAAGGGGCGGGAACAGAAGATAAGGGGTTATCTAGGCCCCCAACTAAACCAAGGCGAGCAAAAAAGGCCCCAGGCAGCACCCCCACCCCACCCCCCGCCCCAGGGCCAAAGTTTTAATGAGAACACGCAACTGTTTAAGACATAGTTTTTCAAAAGTTCAGCCTGTGGTGTTAGTTCAAATTTTAACGCTGAGTATGATACATTATGCGCCTCAATTTTAAATTATAGCCATTCTCGTCATTTTAGAACACTGATATTTAAATAATTTATATAATTTCTATTTTTTACGCAGTCATATAATGAAGGTTAATGTAAAAGGTACATGACACTGAATGACACATTAGTGAGAGAATTGATATTTAATCAACACACAATTCACACAGTTATGTAAAGGCATACAAGTGCGCAAGGCACATTATATAAAAAGAGGAAGACGGAAAATGCGAGTTAAAATATAAAGTTTGAGGTAAAGTGTCTTGTTTAAGTAAACGGTCATTGGATTTTTCGTAAATCCACCATCCATTAGAAATTTTTCATTATTTAATGAAAATATCTAAACTTAACTAATTTAGATTAAAATAATTGAAGGCGAGCAAACCACCAGTGAACCACGAAATGTTCAAAAATTTAACAACACAACAAACGCTTATCCCATAGATCATGTTATACACAGGATTGAACCGTTGACACTGGTATTATGTTTTGATCAACAATAGGAAACCGGATCATTTATGGCAAACCATAAAAGACAACGTCGTAACTGTGTATAATAAGGCACATGAAAACAAAGTAAAAAATAAAAGTACTGACTAGAGGTACGAAACATACTCGATGACCACAATTGCACAAAATCGCGCTTTTATACACGCAATTACACAAAATTGAGCAGCGAAAATGTGTGTGTCAATTTAATAAGACGACTGTAGCTGCATATAGCGATTGGCGTGCTGAAATTATTTCAAATTTAGTTTGCCAAATCAATGTACTGGTAAATCTGGCGAACGTCGCATTTTTGAGCGTGCAAAAGCATAGAAAACGACTAAATGTAATTTTCTATATCATTTAAATTTAGAATTTGACAGAAAAGTCTAAAAATTGGCCGCATGAAGTATATCAGAGCAGAAAACATGCTTATTTTATCACCAAACCGTTTTACAATGAATTAAATATAACGTAGCTGAGTTATATATATAACGTAGCTAGTTTAATGTCGAATAGTTTTAATTCTTTTAAACACACATATGTTTTCGTCAGCTTCTGTTGTCTTCGTTGGGTGAACACTGCTTCTATATGCGATCGCGTTTTCAGTATAACTGGATTTACTGTGTGACAACTTTGTCCACTGAAATATTGAAAAATCACAAATGGTTACGTAGAACAAAAGCGACCATTCCAAAATTGAACATATTCGAGTTTAATCCAAATAAAATGACACTAAACCTAAACCACCTAGGCCTTGGCCTAGGCCCTAAAATTATATGACAGCATAGCGATAAAAGTGGCGTATTTTGATCGAAAAGTTGCATAATTATATATCTCCAAACGATCATAGGCTTGTTATAATTTCTATCAATATTGTTAGGTAAGAAAAAAATTAGAAACATATGTTAGTAAAAGTTTCGCACAAACTACCACAATCATGCAAGTTTCAGATGGCTTTTTATATATTAAATTACTACATTAGTATAATTACCAGACGTCTAATTATTACTAGTTCGTACAATAACAAGTTAACACCACAGTCTATCACGCTTCAGCTGAAATTTAGTACCATTTCTTTGCCCTCAATAGTGTCAACTATTGCAATCTGCCGAATTGTTTATTGTTAACTTCACATTGCGATTCACTTGCTGGGCGGATGGGTTGAGACACACATAATTTTGCAAATCTGTCTCGTCCCCAAACGCGTAAAATTTTCAAACTTTTTATGCAAACACTTTACGCAAGGAGATGCACAAGTACTGGGCTTCAGAGTGAACTTACCGCTTGCTAAGTTTTAGAAACAGATTTGTATATATCAGGGTCAGGGTGCAACCGGAATTATAAAACACCGGAACTGGAGAGTTAAAAAATACCAGAACCGGAAAACAAAAATACTTATTACCGAAACATTTATTATTAACGCTATTTTACCGCTTTTAGTGCTGTAAACACATCATTTAAGATGCAAAAATGCTGACACAAATGCAGTATCTGGATACGTATGGTAAATTTTGCAGTATGGCATAAATTGAATATTTTGGCACTACACGTTCAGACAATTTTAGCAAATAAGCTAGAATATTATCTCAATTTTTCTTAAATTTTCGAATGAGAAAATTTTTCAATATCGAAAATAACGGAAAATTCCAGTGAAAAATACCGGATTTATTATCGGAACCGGATAGTGAAAAATACCGGATTTCCTTACAAAAACCGGAATTCCGGTTTCACCTGACATATATATAGATGCAGGAAACAATGTACCAGTTCATGCAACAAACAACCAAATGAGGAAGGAATTGAAAAACGATTAATCATGCTTTAAACATAATAAAAATAGCAACATTAATTATATAAGTAATAGTTATAGCACGGTGTTTCGTGTCTCACAGATTTGCATGCACGTCATAACAATCCTCCAATTGAACAATTCTTAAATGTTTACGTTGTAGCTTTTAAGGTAGAAATTTGTGAACTCAAATTAGTTTGGCGATAAAACTTTTGTTTGCTCACGTAACGTTTGTAGTAACTAAAAACCTACGATTAGCGTTTAGTAACAGTACACTGCAAAAACTGGCGAGTCAAGTTGATTCTCTCCGAAATAGGCATTTCCTGACTACACGAAGTGAGTCAAATTCGATTCCGCCAGTAATTTGAATCAAATAACAAGGCTGTTATTCCAGATTATATATTGATGCAACAAATAATTTTTAACCAATTTATAATTGAGGAACTTTATATATATTTCACACCGTATATTTACGCTAAAACAGTAAATATTCAGGCGTACAACTTACATTTTGTCGCATTTTATCGACCGGTTGAAGACGATTTATACGTTAGATAAATTAATTTAATTTTATATTTTGTAAGTACCTGCTCGAACGTGAGCGTTCGTAGACAAATTGAGTACATTTTCTAAGATGCATTGCTGGACTCTTGCGAACATTGGTTTTCTATGTGAAACATATGGTTGTTTGGTGTTAACTGTATAAAACTGAACAAATATTCAAAAAAATTTACATACCGAACAAATAACGTTGATTACTTTATATGGATTTCTGCCGAGTCGCCTGTTGTTCAATTTAGGAAATTTTGTTTGTAGTATAAGTTTTGTCGACTGTTACGAAACCTGTCAAGATAATAGATGTTGCTTCTACAGAAACTTTGTTATATCACATTTAAGAAATAATTACGGTGCAAATCTAAATTAATCCTGTATTGTATAATACTAGTAGTCCAACTTTGCGCACTGCGCAAAAGCGTTGGCGAATACATTTTAAAGGCTGTGTGCAAATTTTCTAATTAAAGAACAATCGCGACGATGTACATTAAAAAACTGTGAAATTATGCTGGGAATTTGGCCAAAATGCGTATGTAGGGAGTTAAAGGCTTCAATATATAGTTTTATCATAACAGTGACAATCGTAGAGACGGGGAGGGATGGAGGAGATACATTCTATTCAAAACATTCAAGGAGACCAGAAAAAAAGCGCTTTCGCTCGCTAAGTTGTTTTGTATCAAGGCAGATTTATAGTTCAATACGCCCTTCAACGCAAAATCCAGGTTACATCCCTAAACATCTATAGCCAGCTTGTTTTGATTTGCCGTTTCAGAGCCTTTTACTATATTATACAAATTCACTAGTATTTTTCTGGAATCTTGTTTAATTCGTCACCCGACAGTGACCTAAAATCTAAGCTTAAGCATAATCCAAAGCATAGTCCCAAGCCTAAGCATAATGATAGGCGAGAAATTATCTACTCGACGAGATATGGATTACAAGTTGTTCGATCGATCAGTACCTAATATGACGCGAATTGCCGTGCTACCATTTTGGTGACTTTATTTCTGGCCATGAAATACTTTTTTTGATAACTGCAATTATATATGCCGAAAACTAAAACAGCAATCAGTGCGACAGCTGGAATTAGCGCTTATCCCGTATATAGCAGCAACATAATAATGAAGATGAAGCTAAATTTACGCTACAACGGGTTAGAAAAAAGAGGGGAAAGTATTAATGTATTTTATCGTATCAAAAACCGGGAAAAACACGTACATCACAAAAGAACACAGGATCTAAAAGTACCACAAATATGTTGAAAAAATGCACGCACGCCCGTAACAAAATGCAATCGCAATTGTTCACAGTAAATAAATATATTAATGAACAGAATTGAATTATAATCTATGCCGCTAAAGTTTAAGCAAAAAGTAATGTTTTTTGTCTTCTTTCTAAGACCGAAAGATATTAAATGCGGACCAGACAAAATTCTGTTCATAAGTTTACAAATACAATACACTCTTGTTCACATTGCCCCACAGCTTTCTAAATTTTCAGCTTTTGGTAAAGCTTTAGACTTAGGATTAGGCTTCGGCTATAGACTTAGGCTTAGGCATCGGTAGGTTTAGGTTCACGTTTGTGGGGGAAAGTGGACCATAGTGTCATATAATACACAAACTAAACAACAATAAATCTAGAATACCCTGATCAGTTCGGGTTTACCGCAAATTTTAAAAATACAGTTATACGTAAAAGTAAATAAAGTATTGCATTAATGCGTACTTAATGTTCCAGCGCTGGTGGAGCAGGTCAGGATGGAACCCCCAACATTTGAGGGCGGGGACTCATTGCGGCGATCGAAATATATTTCAAATTGTGTATTATTTATTCTATTCATACAATGACAATCTTATACGGCGTTAAACTCAAAATATGCCATAGCGTCGTGTTTTGTAATTTTTGTCGCTTTTCATACCAAGCTCTTAAAATGAATCGTTCACTCCAAAGATTGATTTCTCGTTAACTAAGTTAGAACTCAAATTACTTTAGTACGTAAAATGTCATTAAGTCGAAATTCAATTCTCGAGATCCTGAGTCAAAATAAGACTGCGTTTTGTACACATCACTGAAAATACTAAGTAGCGTTTAAATTTAAACCAAAGACAAATATAAAAACAATAATTAAAAATGGTTGCAGATCATCATGATTCACATTCGTAAAAAGAGTACAACTACGAGTGCAGGAAACAATACATGTCTACAGGGAAACAAAAATACATCACGACGAACGCTTGCACTTTCCATTGGAATGTAATTTACATCAACTATAAGCCCATGACTACTGAATTATCCGGCTGTTACAAGTAAATACTATGCTGCAGCAAGGTGTAACAGAAAACAAGTGATCAAATAGTTATCAATGCACCGTTCCCAATATGTACGCCAATGGTTCCACAAAATCTCCTATAGCCCTCATTTAAGCTCGACGGACGTCTCAACGGCTTGGAAGTTTACAACATTTATCACTAACTGAGCTCGACGGACGTCTCAACGGCTTGGAAGTTTACAACATTTATCACTAACTGAGCTCGACGGACGTCTCAACGGCTTGGAAGTTTACAACATTTATCACTAACTGAGCTCGACGGACGTCTCAACGGCTTGGAAGTTTACAACATTTATCACTAACTGAGCTCGACGGACGTCTCAACGGCTTGGAAGTTTACAACATTTATCACTAACTGAGCTCGACGGACGTCTCAACGGCTTGGAAGTTTACAACATTTATCACTAACTGAGCTCGACGGACGTCTCAACGGCTTGGAAGTTTACAACATTTATCACTAACTGAGCTCGACGGACGTCTCAACGGCTTGGAAGTTTACAACATTTATCACTAACTGAGCTCGACGGACGTCTCAACGGCTTGGAAGTTTACAACATTTATCACTAACTGAGCTCGACGGACGTCTCAACGGCTTGGAAGTTTACAACATTTATCACTAACTGAGCTCGACGGACGTCTCAACGGCTTGGAAGTTTACAACATTTATCACTAACTGAGCTCGACGGACGTCTCAACGGCTTGGAAGTTTACAACATTTATCACTAACTGAGCTCGACGGACGTCTCAACGGCTTGGAAGTTTACAACATTTATCACTAACTGAGCTCGACGGACGTCTCAACGGCTTGGAAGTTTACAACATTTATCACTAACTGAGCTCGACGGACGTCTCAACGGCTTGGAAGTTTACAACATTTATCACTAACTGAGCTCGACGGACGTCTCAACGGCTTGGAAGTTTACAACATTTATCACTAACTGAGCTCGACGGACGTCTCAACGGCTTGGAAGTTTACAACATTTATCACTAACTGAGCTCGACGGACGTCTCAACGGCTTGGAAGTTTACAACATTTATCACTAACTGAGCTCGACGGACGTCTCAACGGCTTGGAAGTTTACAACATTTATCACTAACTGAGCTCGACGGACGTCTCAACGGCTTGGAAGTTTACAACATTTATCACTAACTGATTTGCTTGAAGTCAACGAAAACCCTTCGACACCTCTGTTGAAAATTTTTTAGCTCTCGCTAGCAAAGTGAGCTGGCTATAGGCATGGCACTGATGCTAAATAGTATTTAACCGCATGCATTGTGTAACCAATGAAAAGTGCAACAGTCTGCACAGAACAGATAATACAGAATACGTACCTATGCCGCTTTCGTTGACAGCGAACTTTTCTATAAACATTTCTTAGAACATATACATATTGTTTCAAATTAACACATAGTAGATTAGAAGCGTCTTAAGACTTAGCAGTTGTAGAAACATAAATTTAAGCTGTTCGTCTTGGCAGGACCTCATATTCGTACAATTTTTTTGCTAAAGTTTAGTTTTTTAGCTTCATGTACATGAAATAGCATTGAAAGTAATTTTTTTGCGAAAGTTTAGTTTTCTATCTTTCATGGGACTAGCACACGCCCCACATTACTGACCTGAAGCGGTTTACAATTTAAAAGCTGAAAAATTTTGTTAGTATTGTGGCGTTGAGCATATCGATTTACCTTAAAATTTTATTTAAATTTATTAAAATTGTACATAAGGTGTAATATTCTATGATTATTGCGTGTATTAACTATGCGTATATATAGAAAGCATGCTTGCATTAAAGGAGACCATATTAAAATGGTCCGAAAACATTAGAGGCTAAGTCGAGACAAAAAGGAATGACAAAAACATGACACACAAAGACAGAATAGTAAGCTAACGACGATAGGACCGATTTTGAGGAAAAAATATTTATTTAGCAATCGTCTCAAAAATACAACGCTATTTTACGCGGATTTTCAACACAATTTTTGACTCAATTGAATCCGGTAAAACAAAATGATCTTCAGTATTTATCAACGCTATTTCATCAAAAATATAAACGCTTTTGTTTGAAAACACAAAACTGTATGTCGCACTTTTGATATACTTTCAACTGTAATAACCGTTCTTACGAACAAGCGGGTATTAATCAACACAGAGCAGCGAGAAAAGGGTTATGCAGGTCAAAAGACAAAGGAATGAAGCCATTACGTATGACATTCACAAACCAAGCAGGGTTTCGTGGGTCAAACAAGAAAGGCAACACAGGACACAGGTGAACAAAGCAGTGCTTAAACATTAAGTGTTCGACTACTTTCCGATCGCATCATTAATATGAAATATTCAGAGAAACAAAGTTACCTAGGCATCAAAAACAATTAAATCTGGGCACGTATTTTTCTAATTTAGCAATAATTCCTCTTCATCATTACTGGGTAATCCATGTTCAGAATTAGTATTAAGTCTGGACTAAAATTTTAAATTTAAAACATATTTGTTTTTTATGATTTATCCGCTCCTCAAAACGGATCATAATACAAATATCCAAAAAACAGTGCCCAGCCTGCGATGAGCTGAACGTTTTCAACCCACGGTTTAGGCTCGCTTATGCCGAGCTCAGCCACGTTAATACCCGCCCCTTCGGCTTGTGCAATAAGCGTCGACCGGCGGCGTTTATTCTCAGCGTAAATTTCAATGTCATTTTTCGAAATTGCACCAGTTGCGAGAGCAAAATTTTCAAATTTACCGTCGATAAATTTGCGTGCGATAAATTTCAACGTTTCGTCAATGAGGACGACCGGGAACGAAATTTTGAGTACAGCCATCCATTCGTTGAACGATAACGGGATTATTTGAAATATCATCGCCATTGTGTCGACGTACAAAATCAAAAAGTGCAACGACATTGACAACATTATTGCACCGACCAGCCAAATGTTAATCCATGGCGGCATTGTCAACAACGATTGATTCTCAGACAAACTAAAATAGCACAAG
>JASANG010000556.1:0-27807 GCA_030248215.1 Enoplolaimus lenunculus
AAGACAAGTAGAAAAGCAAGAATATGAAAAATTTCTTTAAAAGTTAAAAAAATACAACACTTTGAGTAAGAAACAAAAAATTGTCTTAAATTTAAGATAATATGAAAAATTTCTTTAAAAGTTAAAAAATACAACACGTAGAGTAAGAAGCAAAATTGTGCTAAATTTAAGATAATAAAAAAACCAAGAACGTGTGAGCCATTATTTAAAATTAAAATACTTTAACGTAAAATTCGTTAGAAAAGTAAAACCGAATACGATTATTATATAATTATTTATATGCTTGTTAGGTATTAATTATATAGAATTACTTTTATGAATTGTTCATACGATACTGTGATGTAATCCCGTATTTTAAGTATATATTTTTGACAATAAATTAATTGATTATTTCAGAGTGTAATGATGACTGTACTATTTACCTTGTAAGGAACCAAGAACTCGCCCAGTAAGGAACAGGAACTCCCCCTTGCGGCCGCTGTTTCTTAATTTATTAACACTAATAATTGTGACAACCTTACAGAATTGCTTCCGAAAAAGTTCATCAACAGCGGCTGAACAGCTGCACGTAAATATGCAAAATTTATAATTTTTCGTTCGTTTGCCTGATACTTACTCAAGATCCGTTATGACATAAATGCGCTGTTTCCATATTTCTTCTACTAAACAATAACATTTTTTTTAATTCGAACCCTTTAGGGATTAAGTAACTTACAGTAAATGTCAAATAAATTGTAACAAGAACCTTATAAAATTTTTAATCTTTAAGATCGGCTTTAAACATTTGAATAGGAGGTCAACATCGATTTATGTTCACCGATTATGGATTAACGAAAAAATTTTTAAATAAAAAAATAGCTTTCATGGACACCGGCAAGCTTGCGTTATTATGTTCAGCTTCAGCTACTGTGTTCTATAAAAGTATTTTTCAGATAAAGGGACTATATATTTAGTTAAAAATAATGGCCAATGTATATAGAACAGGGGCAGAACAGTTTATAAATATATTCCTAAGCCTTAGCCTAAGCCTATTAAGCGTATAATTAGTTTTTCCGGGCCATGTAAAGATCAAGGGTGGAACGTTTTTCTGTGGGACTAGAAAAGAGTAAGCATAAGCTTTAGACTAAATTTTTGCTTGGCTTAGGCTTAGCCTTAGGCTTAGGTTTAGGAATATGCTCATTCTTACGCTTAGGCTTTTAGGTTTAGGCTCAGGCGTGGGCTTACGAATATGCTTATAATACTGTTCCGCCCGGTTCTTCACATTGGCCGTTGTTCCTAAGCCTAACGTAAACCTAAGCCAAGCGAAAAAAAATAAGTCTAAAGCTTAAGCTTACTTTATTCTATAGTCACACAGAAAAACGTTTCGTCTGTGATCTTGACATGGGCCAAAATAATAACTAATTTTACAATAACAAATTTGTTAAATCTCTCCCGTCTCTTATCTTCCACATTCTCACTTGAACCCAAAACCCTTATTCAATATTCTGTCACGGCAATCTTTGATGATATTCGTCTGTGTTTGTTGTTGTTGTTGTTGTTGTTGTTGTTGTTGTTGTTGTTGTTGTTTGAGATTTTATTTTTCAAAATTGTATGGTTTCTGTCTCATGGCGCTTAATTATACGAATATTAGGCAAAGGTTTAGCAAATGTATGCACACACACATGGATGTAACTCAAATTTTCGTTCAAAATGTCGTATTAATTTTATTTGCTATTGTATAAAATCTGTTATATCAGCGAGGGCCAATGTTACTTTTAGGAGCGTAACAGTAGATTAAGCGTATTCATAAGGATAAGCTTGAGTCTAAGCGTTGCAGAAAAGTGTTCCTAAGTGTAAGCCTAAGCAAAAACTGTAATTTAGAATCAAAACGTTATCTTTTATAGACCCACCAGAAACCTGGACGCCCCTTAACGTTTCTTTAAGGATGTCCCGTTTTCCTGCTGGATAGCAAGAATTCGGTCGTTCGTTGGGTTTGTTTATAAGTTTTGAAAGAAAACTTTCTGTAATTTCAAAATTTTTATGTAGCTTTACGTTTGCCAAAATGGCTATCCTTAAACTGCTGACTTTTAAGCTTGCGCTAATACGTCTGCATTTATGGTTGTTATTTATGGCCCACGTATAGATCAGGGGCGAACCGTTTGTCGACGTAACTGCAATAGAGCTTAAGTTTTAAACTATTTTTTGATTATGCGTGGGGTTAAGTATAGGCTTAACCTTACGCTTAGACTTAGGCTTAGGAGTACGCGTACTCTACACATACCGCCCTGTTTTATATATATTGACCGCCTAACGTAAGTCTAAACCAAAACGTAAGCCGAATCCTAATCCAAAGTACGAGCCCTAAGCATTCAAGACTCTAACTACCACAGCCCCATGTCTTCCAATGAGCAAGAACTTATACAATTAACAAAGACCATATCAAGCACGACCCTTAAAAGTTTTATTCTGCTACAAATCTTGCGCTGAACATAGTCAATTCATGTCTGGCCGCGCTGAAAAAGTTGTTGTTAAAATAGTTCGATAATACTTAAATTACATCTCAAGCAGAGTAAGCAATCAGAATAGGCGGAAAACTATGATGTGTTTTTTGCCAAAAAAAAAATTAATTTTATTACAAATACTTAGCTACAGTAAAATGCTTTAAATCTTGCTACTTAATGCATGGTCTACAATTAACTTGCGTACTGCAGTGACCGGAATAAGAGGGGAGACTGATAATGATTTGTGTTCTCGAGAGGGTGACACCTTGTTATTTGGTTACGGACTGTTATTTATTTTTAACCAGCCCTTTGCCACCCTTCGCTACTGATATATCCGGCAATGCAACTATCTGTTGAATTAAACGTTTGTCTTTTATCAAAAATTTGAGTGATAATACAAAAATATATATACTGAGGAATGTACTTTCAAAACTTGAAATACTTTAATGATTCGAACTCAACTTTATTCGGTCCTGGAGTCATTTATGCACTGCAATTAGGAGTTGACATTTATGGCCTCTAATTAGGGTTTAGGAACTCTATCCGCTTACGTACGCTTATTAGCTATACGAACTCCTATTGATTGCGACTCAAAACGGGGACCCCCGATCATTACCCTCCTCTTATTCGGGTCACTGCTGTACACGCAATGCATGCCGAGCAGATTTTGCATCATGAGGAACCAACCCTAAGAGTTGCGCACTCTTGTATCATACACACTTAGTAAAATCAACTAAAGGTGTAAACCGCGAACCGTTTATTTTCAGCCTAACCAACAACCTGAGCCTAAAGCTTAATTGTAAACCTACACATAAACTGGCTTAGGTTTACACATAGGATTACGCTATAATTTTCGTGGTTGCGCAAAGCCACGTGACACTGCACGGAGCTTAGCGGAAAGTATAGCGCAACCTTTAGAATTAATGAAGACGTCCTATAGTTATCATGACCCATGTATAGAACAGGGCCGGATCGTTTTCCGCCGGGGCTATAATAGAGTCAGTTCTTTCGACTAATTTTTTGCTTAGGCTTAGGCTTAGGAATAGGCTCATCCATACACGTAGGCTTAGGCTTACGCTTAGGCATAGGCTTAGGAATATGTTTATACTACGGTTCCGGCCTTGTTCTATACATGGGTCGTTAACATGAACCGTGTGCTTATATCAGTTTTTGAAAAGTTCGATTTGTAAGTGTTGAGGTAATAAGTTGATATCGCAGAAAAGTTATTGACATTTTAAACAAGAAAACTTCGAATTAAACTGACGTTTCTGATGCGCCTAATGTGCCTGATGTGTTCAGGTTTTCGGCCAATGTATAGAACATGGCTGTAACAGTAATATATGCATATTCCTAAACCTAAGCGTAACCATGAGTTTATACTCAAACCTAAGCCTAAGCGAAAAAATAGTGTTAAAGCTTAGTCTTATTCTATTGCAGTCCCGCGAAGTAAAACGTTCCGCCACTGATATTTACGTGGGCAGGTTTTCTATAAACAGAGCAATGATTTCATAAGAACCTACAGTTCAAAATCTAATATCAGACCAAAACCGGTAATTTGTTACGTTCTGAAATTTGTTAACAAGCACTAATTTAGCACGTATTGTTTTGAACTGTTACACCGAATTGGCAAAATTATATAAATAATTTACAAACACCCATGCACATGCAACAGTGTTTCGAACAAAATCCACTGCCCAAAGGGTTGCGCTATACTTGACGTCCGGCGCCGTCCGTCATCGTGCGTCACCGGTAGGGCGCCGTCCGACAATCGTACGTTGCCCGTAGGGCGGCGGCCGACAATCGTACGTTGCCCGTAGGGCGCCGTCCGACAATCGTACGTTGCCCGTAGGGCGCCGTCCGACAATCGTACGTTGCCCGTAGGGCGCCGGCCGACACTGTGCGTTACCCGTACGGTGCCGTTCGTCAACTGTACGGCGCTTTCCATCATCCGTACGGCGTCGTCCGTCACCGTTCGTACCATACGTTATCGTACGTTATTTGCGTATAATACCGCACTGTGACGGAGGTGTCGTACGGGTGACGGACGGCGTCGTACGGTACTGCGCGGGTGACAGACAGCGCTACACGTCAAAAAAAGTATAGCGCAACCCTATTGTGTTGACCCGAATAAGAGGGGGAGGGGTAATAAGAGGGGGCCATATTTTGAGTCCTAATCAATTGGAGTCCATATCCCTAATAGGAGTCCGTAAGCGGATAAGGTCCCTAAACCCTAATTAGACTCCATAAATGTCAAATAACCGTAATTGTAGCGCATAAATGACTCCAGGACCAAATAATTTGAGTTCGAAACTTTAAAGCGTGCTTAAATTTTGAAAGTACATTCTTAAGTATGACCTTGTATTGACGCTCAAGCTATTGATACAAGACAAATAAATGTTTAATTCAACGGATAATTGCAGTACCGGATATATATATCAGTAACGAAGGGCGGCGGAGCGTGGGTTAAAAAAATAACAGTCTATAACCGAATAACAAGGGGGGTACCATCTGGAGCGCCCAAATAAACATCAGTCCCCCTCTTATTCGGGTCACTACTGTATGAATGTGTAATTATTTCTAACTTTACACCTAAAAATTCAGCACTCATTGAAACTCCGTTTTCATTTGTTGAAACTAAATATGGTTGACGCCAGCGTTTCAAATTATTAACAAGTCTTGACTGTATCGTACACTCAAAACTTTCTCAATTATATATACATATATAGAATATGGTTTGGCCTCTATGATTTAAGCCCTTTTTTTCAAATGTGTCTAGCACCTATCACCAGTTGGAGGTAGGTCGCGTAACTGTGGAGCCAGCGCGTGGTGAGGTTTGAAATTTTCGAAATTAAACACATTGTTTGCGTTTGATTTGTCCTATACTTCTGTACCAATTTTGAGATCTGAAATTGCACATGTTCGTCAGTTTGAAAACCTATCGCTAACTGATAATAGGCGCTATACGCATTTGACAATATGGACCATAACAGTAGATTGTTCTACAGCTTAGCAAAAGTGTTTTTGTACAACGAGAAATATCCGGGAATACATAAGGTGCCTTTATCTTCGGTTCACCACAGATCGTAGGCCTCATAGCTTGAACAACAAATTCGTACGGCACAACTTGCCAAGACAAAATTATTCAGGCCAAATTTACACTTTTTGCGGCTAGACATGTATATCTCAACTTTATACAGATTTTGTGATTTTAATTTACGTCTGCTAACAATGCTTATTAATATAAATAAGTCAAGTTTAGAAGAAATATGTTATATATATCGAGTCTTTAGATGTAAATTTATAATCAAACGTCGAAGACTTTAAAGGTGTTTTAGAACTGAAAGTTTATGTAAAATCTGCGAGCAAACAAATTTGACGAAACTGGTTATCGTCGCGGTGGTAATTGTGGTAAAATATATTGAAAACGGTTAAATTTTATTATAAATTTTATATTACAGGCAGTAATAATATATTTGTAAAACTGCTATTATGAATTCATTTATGAGCTTTCAAAATATCTAGAAATATGGGCCCATGTATCGAACAGGGCCGGATCGTTTTCCGGAGGGGCTATAATAAAGTCAGTTTAAGCTTTAGACTGTTTTTGCTTAGGCTTAGGCTTAGGCTTAGGAATAGCCTCATCCATACGCTTAGGCTTAGGCTTAGGCTTAGGAATATGCTTATACTACTGTTCCGGTCCTGTTCCATACATATCCCGCAATATGAATGCATGCTGCGGTGATGCGTCCAGTGTGCGGCATAGTCGAACGCAGTGGAGGCGAGTGCGTGCACAAGAGCGTCGTTGCCTTGCTGCGCAAGTATAAACAAAGAACGAATGCAGGCACAAGTGTTCAACGAGTGCGATTGCATGAGTTCTGTATACCAGAGCGTTGCGTAAGCAACGACAGTAACGGTTCAAGTGCACAGCGCTCTGGAAGCCGGTGTTAACATGTGTGTATGTGTATCGCAAAGACAATAAGTCGTGCTATAACTGACTTGTACCACGGTCCCAAGGGCATATAATATTTAGTTAACCTTAAGTTTTAAACGTCTCCATTACATTCCATAACTGTACGGCATCGTACGTTAGTAAATTGGCTACGATACCACAGGGTGACGAACTGTGCCAGACGTCATCAAAAGCAGGGCTGGAGCAGCCACTCTCCATACCCCCCATTTGAGAGGCCCCGCACCTAAGGGGGCTCCCACCCTAGCCGGATGGAACAAAAACAGCCTTAGTTTTAAAATGCGTCTGGCTTATCGCTCGCGAGTTTGAGGCTCCCACGCTGGAATTTGGGGGAAGCCCCAACCCATGTTTGCTCAGGCACTCATCAAAAGTATAGCGCCGCACTTACTGGTATTTAAAACATACAGCGGATTAATAGAATACTTTACGGGATTTTGAAACTCACTGTATGAAATGGATATATATTCATAGCTAAGCGTTGAAAAAGTGGTTGGTCCAAGTATTTTCGTGACGAGAGCGCGCGCATAATAGACATTCTAGGAAACGTCGCGCATAAAAAGAGCAAGACGCGAAACGCAAGTTACGTGGCACGAAAGCAAAAAAATATGTAGCGCAGGGACCTTACCATTTTATCACCAAATACACTACAGTAGGGTATAAAAGCGTTTAAAAACGAAAAGTTCGTATTACTGTAATTGATAAACGTATTTAGGTTTTGTATGGTCTGTCAACAAGATGTCACAAACCTAATATTTGTGTGGCAAAGATTTTAGAAAATATTTTATTTTAAGATTGCCAGAAAACGATTCTGTTTTGCTAGATTATCTTCTTCAACTTTTTGCTTAATATTTAGGAATCGTGTCAAAAATATAAGCTATTTTAAACGCTTGTGATTATATATACAAATTATTTTATATAAATTTTTAATAAATAACGCTGTGCAAAAGGAACCGCCGGCGAATGGAAGTTTTAGTACAGTTTTGTTAGGTTTTAACATATATTTGATTTTAAATATACTCTATGATTTTTAATATGTCGTTGTGTGGCATGAACAGCAACAGATTAATGATAGAACCGCTAATAGCGTTTTGAACATATATGCCTAAATGGACTATGAATTTAAAACCTAACCGTTAAGCGTATATTTTAACCTAAGACTCTTTAGATATTTAACCATTTGTATATTAACGACTAAACCTTAAAATAATACTACAATTGATGTTAAGCCTTAATCTTATATTACGGACAAAGATTTTTATCCTTTTTTTCAAAAATATAAATATTCATAAGCTTAAACCTATTGGCCCATGTAAAGATCAACGGCGGAACATTTTTCTGTGGGACTGGAATAGAATGAAGCTTAAGCTTTAGACTACTTTTTTTGCTTGGCTTAGGCTTAGGCTTAGGCTTAGGCTTAGGAATACGCTCATTCTTACGCTTAGGCTTAGGCTTAGGCGTGGGAATATGCTTATAATACACTGTAAATCCCAGAGTGTTGATTGTAACTCAGAATAAGCTGAATCACTCTGTCTGAGTTAGGACTTTCAGAACTTTAGAATTCTGAGTCAACAAAGCTCACACTGATTTAATTCGACCTACCCGGAATAAACTGAACTCAGAGCGGGAATCATCCCAACTCAGAGTGAGTTAACGTTTACTGTTATTAACTCTGAAATAACTAAATCTCTAGCTGAGTTGATTAATCAACTCATTGGAATTTACAGTGTACTGTTTCGCCCCTGTTCTTTACATTGGCCAACATATTTTACTGTGTCTAAAGGGTATACCTTAGCCTATACGAAACAAAGTATGATCGCAAAAACCTTTTTACCTTAGACAACATTCAGGCAATTTAGAGTCACCAACAATAAGAGGTTCTAAAAGTAACACAGACACGGATATCTTGCTTTCTATAAAATATTTATTATCTGAAGCTATCTTTTTTGCGAACAAAGAGTTAGCATCTTTTACTGAGCATTGTTTAATAAAGATAAAACAGTCTAAAAATAATGTTTATGTTAATCAAGCGGTCAGATCGCAGGCTGAAATAAACTGAGTCTTGTTGTTTTTTGGACGTTGTCACTTTGACGTATCAGTTTTATTATTTATACAAAGACTGCATCATACAAGAGTGTGCAACTAGCTCCGCATGGTACAAAATGTACCACCGGGCGTGGCGTTTTTGGCCGACTCCCCCTTGTTTAGAGGAGGGGTTGCTGTCATATGAATACCCTAAATTAAACCATATGGGGAGCATGTTTGACACCGCATATATAAAGTGCCATCGTTCGCCACGGTTGTACTCCCCATCTAAATAAAGGGGGGTAGGGCAAAACGCAACGCGTGCCACGTTCATTCTTTTCGACACAGGATGTACCCAGTTGCATACTCTTGTTGAAGCATACATCATCCACTCTTGTTTATACTGACTTTTTTTCGATGTATGTCAAAATAGCTATTTTACGGGCAAGCCTGGGGGCGGTCAGCATTTTCTGGTGTATTAAACCAAAACATTGGCATATCAATTTTACTATGACTTAGCCAATGTTACTTTTAGGTGCGTAACAGGAGATTAAGCGAATTCCTAAGCCTAAACCTAAGCAAAAAATGTAATCTAGAATCTAAATCTAATTTTTACAGGCCCACGAGGAATCTGGACGGTCCTAAAAGTAACATGGGCCATGAATTTTATAAGTATTAGTTTTGCGTCTATTTTTACAGCAGATATTCTCAAATACACAACATATCACAAGTAAAGTAATAGGTTTTCAAACGAAAAAAACTGCTGCAATGGCAGATTTAAAAATTGCACAGAAGTTGCGTAAGTCGAATGCAATTAATCAAATGAATTTTAAACTTCACTATTCACTGCTTCCAAATTTACAAAGAGCTCTCACCAACTGGTAATACGTGCTACACATATTTGAGAATACATGCTTATGAATAATTTATTTACGCTTTAATGAACAAATTTTCACCTGCAGAATTGACCAATTTTTAAAGCAATCGAATGTTTTGTTTCATTTTGACTAAATGTTAATAACAAAATTCATTTCATCTGTTTGGCTTAAATTCAAATTTTATACAGATGTTTGTGGGTATACGTGATGCAGCTTGTATACGTGCAGGGCGTGTAATGTTCAGACACATACATACTCTTCTCACCTATAGCACCAGAAGATGTAATTATATCAGTCGTGTGGTGTAATGGGTAGCGCGCTTGACTAGCGATCGAGAGGTCCGAGGTTCGATTCACGGCGTGGCCATATCTTTCAGAGAAATTAATGGGGAAAAACCAATGATTTTCGCAGTACTTCGGAGAAAGGGGTCGTTTCGACCGTGCAGTTCTGACAATGTTGTTTAATATTAAGTAAATTTTATTGCTTATTTGCGTGCAGTGAATCTGCAGCTGCAACTAAGTTTTGATCGAAAACATTTTTCGTTGTTTTCGAACTGGTCACGGAATTAATTTTGCGAAATTTAAGATTATCTTTTGCGTGTCACTTTCCAGCATATTTTCTGACCAAAATGCACAGTTACAATTTAAAATCGTCAGCTTGCACGATTTTCGTTTGTTTGTTAAATGGAATATAAACACAAGTAGCTGCCTATATCACCTGTTATGCGCGTGATTAAGGGGAATATGGGAAATTCAATGATAGAAGATTACAAGTGGTTTCTTAGCTAAACAGCAGGAACACAACCAAAGGTCTACCTGCGGCGATGGCGGAAAATCGACCTACAGCTTTGGTAGTATTTCTGACAGAGATGTTTACAAAATTGTAACACTGTTGTGACTTTTTAAAAAACGTTAATCCAAAATTGATGACAACATTTTTCAGATAAATTACCATCTTAAACGTTGTTTAACTACCAAAAGTTCGCTCCATCTCCTGCTCTGGCTCCGGCAAGTTTTGTTGACCTCCGAGTTTGGCTCCGGCTACGGTATTTTGACTTCCGCTTGCACCATGGTGAAACAGCTGGTAAAGTGTGGCAAAAATTTACAAAGACATTAAAACAGTTACTGTTTTGACCCGAATGAGAGGGGGGTAATAAGAGGCGGGGGTCTTCGTTTTGAGTCCCAATCAATAGGAGTCCGTACTGCTAATAAGAGTCCGTAAGCGGATAGAGTCCATAAACGCTAATTAGAGTCCAGGAATATCAATTATCCCTAATTGTAGCGCATAAATGACTCCAGGACCTATTAATTTGAGTTTGAAACTTTAAAGCTTACTTAAATTTTGAAAGTACATTCCTAAGTATAACCTTACATTATCGTTCAAGCTTTTGATGCAAGGCAAAAACCAGTTGCAATACTGGATATATATCAGTAAGGAACGGTGGCGCAGGGCTGATCCAAAATAAATAACAGTCCGTAACCAAATAACAAGGGGATACCATCTGGAGAGGCCAAATAAATATCAGTCCCCTCGTCTTGTTCGGGTCACTACAGTATTTGCCGTGAGAGTTCGACCTATAATCAAAACAATATTAAATACGCTTTCAACCAACAAAATGCGAAATTTCAAGTTTTTTTGCAGATTCCGTAAGGCCCATAAAAGGTCGTGCACACTAAAACCTGATCTAAGCATAACTACAAACCTAAGTCTAAACCTCCCAGTCCGTAAATCCACCGATATTCGCACATATACTAATATTGAACCTCCTAGAATTAACATGGGTATTAATTTGAATATGAGATCGTTCTATGGAACAAGTTCCAAAACCCGGAAAATATCCGATTCTAAATCATTGCACTATCAAGCCGAATTGTGTATTAATTCTCGCGTTAAAATTAAATAATTTGTCAATTGCTACACTGCCTTTACACCATTTTTCCTTTATTCAGAAATCTTTTCAATCTAATCATTCTTACACCACCAGTTTAGGTTAACTCAGACGCGAACAGCTTGTAGAAATATTAGGAGTGCTAAATATACCCTTATAAAATATGTGTATAGAGACAGCGCTGCGGTTAGGGCACCGAAACGGTAACCGACTCGTCAGATGGACTCTGTTTTACAGGTACCGGTTCATGTTACTTTGAGGCCGAACCGGGATTTGCGCGATTATAATAAAGTAAAGTTTAAGCTTTCGACGATTTCGTGTTTTAGCTTACGCTTGGGCTTAGACTTATGTTTGTTATTAACTTATCCGTGCGCTGAAGCTAATTATTAAGCTTAGGTTTAGGTTAAGGAATATGCTTATACTACTGTTACGTCTCTCAGAGCAACGTTGACCCAGGTACCATCGGTTTAATTCAAATTAGCTTTCTTTGAGTTTTGTGTTCGTCGAATTGTATTTATGCTTGTAGCCATGAATTTCATATAATAATGTAACGATATTAAATTGATAAAATTTAGAAATTGCACCGAGAAGGAAAATTTTTATAAAATCACAGTGAATCGGTTTGAAATCAGAAGACCGCGCTTATAGAGCTTAATACTAATGGAACAGCCAATGAAATCACAACAAAGCCTAATTGTGTACGAAACGAACAGCCAATGAAATCACAACACAGTCTCAAACCTAACCCTGTACCAAACGAAAAGGCAAAGAAATCAGAAAACAGCGCCATACCGGAATGGGCACCAAACGAACAGCCAATGAAATCAGAAAACAGCGCCATACCGGAATGGGCACCAAACGAACAGCCAAAGGAACTACAGCACGACTCCAGACTAAATCCGGTACCGAATGAACTGCCGACGAGACTTCAACTTAGTGCCAGGCCGGAGTTTGTACCACACGAACAGCCAATGAAATCAGAACACAGCGCCAGATCAAAAAGTTCACCGCAAATTCAAACGCTCCACACTCATCGACGCAAAACGGGTATCCAATCCGATGTTGACATTGAAAATCGTGCTTCAATGCTATTGGCTAATCCAGCTCAGTTAAACGCTCCCGAAGAATCGAACTGTGGTTCGAGTCACGTGGAAGTAGCTTTATTATCGGCAAATTTTGGACTAGATGACCCTGGCCGAAATGTGACAAGGACCTCAAACCTACAACCAATCACATTTTGGCTTCCGTGTCTGACTCCAAGATGTTTTCATATCGTTTTTATTGGATTGTTTATTTTGTTCTTAGTCGACGGAATTATGCTCACTACACTCGGATTTGTTAGCCATCGCTATATCGGTAAAGCTTTAATATCAGAATTTCGATTATGAAACCACTATAGCGTATGTCATCAGCAGCGTGCAACCCAATACTGAGTAATTTCAGTGAGTTGTTTAATCAACTCAGAGAACGAATTAGTCATTTCTGATTATTTCTGAGTTAATAACAGCAAACATTAATTCACTCTGAGCTGATTTAATTCCATGTGAGTTAATCAATTAACTGAGCATGAGTTCAATTATTTCACAATTCTGAGTTCTGATAGACCTAGTTCAAACTGAGTCATTCAATTCATTCTGAATAAGCATCAATTCACTGGAATTCACAACGAAAGTAAAAAACTGCCACCGGAGCCGGATGTCAACAAATCTTTCTGAAGTCGAAATTGGAAAAGTTGCCGGAGGTGGAACAATCCTTTAGTACCTCCGCACTGTAAATTCCAATGAGCTAATTAATCAACTCACATGGAAAGTTAGTTATTTATGAGTTTAGAGCCTTGGCTAATTTAAGACTTTTAAGGTTTAGGCTTAGGCTTAATAGATAAAGGTATAGGTAAAGACTTAGGCATATGTAGACCTTTAACAAGAATGTCATCTTATTTGTGAGCGCATGAAAAACCCAATTTGTTCGTCGTTGCTACAGACGACAAGTGAACAGCGAATAACGTTGTTGTTATTAAAGAAACATTGAAATTTCTCCTTTTTTCTTGCTTTTATATATTTTTTAATTTCAGATTCGGTTACTTCTATGCTACGGTTTCTCGGAATTACTGCTCTGGTGCTGTGTATGGTGTTCCTGACGTGTATATGCAGTAAGTTGCGATAATTTGGTAAGAATCCGTAAATGACCCTAACACATTCACCGCATGAATTAATGCCAGTTTAATACAAACGCAGCTGACAATAAAATAGTATTCGTCTAAAAAAGTATCATATACGTGCTCTTGTACATTTTTCCCAACTGGCTTAGGTTTAGGCTCACGTTCAGGCTTTCAAGTTCGCGTTTCAGGAAAAACTCGTCTAAGCGTTAGTCGAAACCTAAAAAACCTATTGGCTATTAAGCGTTTACCTAATCCTAAGCCTGGGCGTGAAATTTATCAAATATCAAATAATAATTATTATTTATTTTTTGTCAGTTTTTTTGGCAATATGTTTGACCCATGTTACGTTAAGGGGCGTCCAGGTTTCTGGTGGGTCTATAAATAGATTACATTTTTTACTTAGGCTTAGGTTTAGGCTTAGGCTTAGGAATCAGCTTAATTTGCTGTTACACCCGTTAAAGTAACATTGGCCATATGTTTTATAGTCATTCTTGCCGACAGTGTCCTGGCGTCAATTTACGGAGCAACTCCACGTGAAAGCTTAGCAAAATCGAGTTCAACTTTAGTATCGCAGGGCACAATGTCGTCTAACTCATTGCGTCGGTTACGGCAACGCAACTGGAGCGTTGCAACACTGTTTCGAACGTCGAGAAATAGTTGTCGATTGAGAGGAAGTAAGTGGCTCTTTGTACCGGTTCCCCATGATTTAACCCCTTCTCACATTGAGTTGCGTATAGGCAACTCAGCGCAGTGCTATGTTAAATAATACATATCGCACCGTGTTTAACAATTGCAACACGTATACATAGTACTAAATCACCACAAGACGTGAGAGCCCTCTCGGGCTCTAGCGTCAAGCTCCTATAGCTGAGTGGTGATGGTATACGCCTCCCACTCCAGTCACTGGAGTTCGAATCCTAGCATAAAAGTATGTCTCAGGCGAAATAGAAAATATTCATGTGAGAAAGGGTTAAGGCTTGTAAATTTCAGTGAGTTAATTTTAATTCAGATTGACTTGAATCACACAGTACGAGTTAGGACTATCAGAACTCGGAATTTTGAGTTGATTCAATTCATTGTGAGTTAATTGATCAAGTCACCCAGCGTCAATTCAACTCATAGTGAGAGTTATCTCAACACAAATTGACGTAATGTTTACTGATATTAATTCAGAAAAACAGCATAAAGCTTATGATTAATATAAAATAGTTTGCGTCACCTTTGAAATAATTTGAAGTTGGTTTCGCATCAAAAACAAAAGCTTTTATGAACTTTTATCGTGAATATTAACCGAGCCTAAAATCGTTTAATAACATTGGCTGAATTTGTCAAGGTGCTAAAGCATAGCGTTGAAAACTATTACAATCGGTCAATCTGTTGAATACATTTACTAAACCTAACCATAAACCTACAGTCTAAACTCCAATTGGTCGTTCAGAACTCAAAATTCTGGGTTGATTCAGCTTATTCTGAGTTAACTCATACAACTCACTCAGAATTAAATCAACTCAGTATTACATAATATTTACTGTGAACTCGGAGTGAGTTAATATTTAGTGTTTTATTAACTCAGAAATAACAAAAAATAACCAGTTCTTTAAACTCTCTAAGTTGGTTAATCAACTCATTGGAATTTACAGTGATAAGCCTCAACCTAAATCATTGTAAATTTTACTGTTTACTTTTAGATCAAAATCGTCGGCTAATTTCCGATAACGTCACCCAGTTCAAGCTATGGGAACAATCAAACTCCTCCACAAACGGAAGACTCCGAAGCCAACAAGCAAGTCCAAAAAGACCCATCGCAAAACGGATTAGTTTCAAACCTGAACCAGAGTTCAAACCAGGTGCACAAACTGTTGAAATTACAAAGTTGCCACAATTTACTGGTCAAAATATTCGTCTCCCTTGCGTTTCCAACAACCAAAATCAACAACCGAAACCAGAACATAGGAATTCAATGCCAAATACTTGCCAGTTTAGCCGAAAACCTAAAGCATCTGTTGTGATATGTTTATCTTTAACCGGATCTGAATATCCTGGCACTCAACAAAATAGTACCACTTCTCAAAAGTTACACCAACAATGTGCGCAGAATGACCAAGAAAGCTTAACAGTGAACGAGTTTGCCGGAACTCAACAACAATTAATACTTAGTCATTGTTTAGACAAGACACTCACTAGAAATCTTTCACCCTCGAATGTTGTTGAATCTAAAATGTTTGGTACAACCGCATCTTCGACAACTAACTTTACTGAAATTACTACGAATGGTAATATAAAAAATGTTTAAACCTCAGAGGTTATGGGTATAGCAAGGATTATGATGTCGAAAAAACATGACAGGAACACTCGCTGTAAATTCCAATGAGTTGATTTTAATTCAAAATGAGTTGAAGTCACTCAGAAGCCTGGAGCTCTGAATTAGGTCTTTCAGAACTGAGAATTCTGAACTGATTTAACTCATTATGAGTTAATTAATCAAGTAATTTGAAATTAAATCAGCTTTGAGCGAGTTTAATATTTACTGCTATTAACTCAGAAATGACCAAAAATAACTAATTTTCTCTTTGAATTGGTTAATTATGGGTCATCCACGTTAAAATGCACGCACATTTGTTGAACAATCTCACTCCGTTTTGGGTGCCTGCGTTGTCTCAACCCACTCTCGTTGTACACTGTCTGAGGTGTCATTATGTCATTGTGTGAACTTTTAGACAATGAATTTGCTCTAGGCATAAATATTTAATTGTCCTGACATCATTATCAGGAACTGTTATTGTCCATAGTCCCTCGGAAGGGACTCAATTTTGTGTGTTGAATGATGCGTTTGAAAATGTGTGCACAGCGTATGTTTGTATATGTGTGCGGATGTACTAACTAATATCCTGTCATCTTACAGTACAACATGTATTTATCCAGAGTCCCTTCCGACAGAGTCTTGACAATTAACACTATCTATGTACAGCTATGAAACTGTACCTTGCCTCAAGCTAGGATGTGTATTTTGATACTGTTCCAAATGGAGTGGGTGAAACATTTATTACATCGGCACGTGCATTTTAACGTGGATCACCCATTAGCTCACAGGAATTTACAGTGTTTATTTTTGTAGTAATGTCGATTGACACTCCAGCCACCCCTATTTTCACCGAGAATACCAGGGATAAATGCATTCGTAAAGGAACATTTCTTCAGCTGTTTACTCTACTAATTTTTCTGCTGAAAACACTCGAATTTTTCAAAAATTTATGTTTTGGCGTCGAATAATCGGAGAAGGTCATCAGAACATCAGAAACTCATGAGTGGAGCGATCTAAAAAAAGTCATACTTGTTTTTTGTACGTATATATAAAATTCCAAGACACTTTCAGGTTTTTTGACATCAGAGCCTCTCAATTGCTGCAACTTCGCGAGCAAAGCGAGGTTGAAGCTAGACGATATTCTTGTGTTAAATCATACGGTAAAAGCAAGCTTTCAATTTTGAGCACCCTAACTTTAGCCCCACTGTCGGATAAATGTGGTGAGTGAACCGAACAAGATGCATATGTAGTTCCACATTGAATCTCGTGGCAAAGCTTCAATTCTGAAATCCATTTATATATTCATATGCTGCAATTTTCACTCTTTTCGGACATATAATGAGTCCTGGTGAACATATACATACGGTCACTGTTAAAATGCGTTGAATGAAAATTAGTTACGCGTCTAAAAAGTTGCACATTATATTTAAGAATCGTTTATTTTTTCCCATTTTTTCCACCCCCTTCGAAAAAAATAGAAAAAAAACCATTTTTTCCGGTAATTTTTTCCGGCCAACAACCCTGCTGCGAACACTTCTATATTTCCAAATCCAAAATCGTGCTTAAAAGTCGATGAACAAACAAAAATCGCTTATTGAAATTAGCGAATTAGCAAAAATCGCTTATAATGCAAATTTATATCTCGTGTAAAAATTAAAATTTTGAATTATTTCAATTTTTCAAATATATAAAAAATCACAATTCCATTCGCCACGAAGCAATGGTCACGATTATAGCTTGCATGATTTTTCATCGCATTGCATTAGAAATATGCAGTCTCACTCTACGTCATGCTAAAGGTAAATATTAAAGAGTTTTATAGAATTCAGCATTTCATGGCATATTTTACACATGTTTTTTTGCATTTGTGCTTCGCAGCATCAATTTCTCGAAAACAGGGTCGTAGGAAGGATTTTGTTTCAAACAGGTATAACTTCGCTTAAAAGTTTTATCGAATCAACCTACCGAGCGGCACAGTTTGATAAAGTGTGGTATCAAACAGATTTCATTCACTGTAAATTCCAATGAGTTAATTAATCAACTCAGAAAGTTAGTTATTTGTAAGTTAACAACAGAAAACTTTAGCTCACTTTGAGTTTCGTTGATTTTTAATTTGAGTTGAGTTGAATCAGGGGAATTTGATTAATTAAATCATAATGAGTTAGAACGACTCAGAATTGTGTGTTCTGATAGTCCTAACTCAGAGTAAAGCGCCGGTCAATAATACAACCTGATATCTTTCTCTATATCCGGTTTCGATATTATAAATTTGGCAAAAGTTTCACCCAATTTTCGTAGCAGAGGTGAGAGGATATCTCTTTAAAATACACTTTTAACAACAATTTGAAAAATTAATGTCAAAATTAGCAATTGAATACACTATAAATTCCAGTGAGTTAATTTAAACTCACAATGAGTTGAATCACTCAGTCTGATTTAGGACTATCAGAACTCACAATTCTGAGTTGACTCAGCACATTTTGAATTAATTAATCAACTCACCCGGAGTAAATCCAATTCAAAGCGAGAATCAACTCAACTCAGAGTGAGTTAAAGTTTACTGTTATTAACTCAGAAATTCTGGGTTAGTTAATTAATTAACTCAGAATGACGTAAACCAATTCAGATTTCTGAGTTCTGAAAGATCTAAATCAGACCTCAGACCTCTGAGTCGATTCAACTCATTCTGAGTTACAATCAACTCACTGAAATTTACAGTGTAACTGCGCAACCTTGCAACGACCACTCTCACTTCAAAGTCCACTACTTTTACACTCCTGAATGCCTTCTCATTTTTGTTAACATTTCCTGCAAAATAACCCTTAATACTGTTTTGATATTATTCATTTTACTTACAAAACACTTGAAAATTCTCTTAAAAAATTTACGAATAAATACAAACATTACAATTTTGAAAAAAATGCTGTTTCTGTTTTAAAAATGAGTGAAACTTTAAATCCAAAAGGTACTTTTATCATTTTTGCTCTCATTTATCTCACGGCTTTGAATGAAATTGTGAATTTGTAAACAAAATGTTGCGTAAGACATTTTATTTTAGGGTTTTTTAAATCTACTTCACTGTAAATTCCAATGAGTTGATTAATTAACTCATACTGTATTGACCCGAATAAGAGGGGGGTCCCCATTTTGGGTTCGAATCAATAGGAGTCCGCATTCCTAATAATAGTCCGTAAGCGGATAGAGTCCCTAAAGCCTAATTAGAGTCCATAAATGTCAATTAACCCTAATTGTAGCACATAAATGACTCCAAGACCAAATAATTTGAGTTCGAAACTTTAAAACCTACTTGAATTTTGAAAGTACATTCCTAAGTATAACCTTTTATTATCGCTCAAACTATTGAAACGAGACAAATATACGTTTAATTCAACGGATAGTTGCAGTACCGGATATATATCAGTAACGAAGGGCGGCGGAGCGTGGGTTAAAAATAAATAACAGTCCGTAACCGAATAACAAAGGGATACCCTCTGGAGAGGCCAAATAAATATCAGCCCCCTCTTATTCGGGTCAATACAATACAGCGAATTAGCTATTTCTGGTTATTTCTGAGTTATACAGTAAATATTGCCTCACTCTGTGCTGATTCAATTTCATGTAAATTATTCAATTAACTAAGCATGAACTCAATTGATTCAGAGTTCTGCGTTTTGAACTCTGAGCTGATTTAATTCTGGGTTAGATGATTAATTAACTCAGAATGAGTTCAATCAATTAAAAATTCTAAGTTCTGAAAAACCTAATTCAAAACTCAGATCACAGTGTAGAACTCAGATCACAGTGTAGATTGAACTCACTCACTCTGAGATTAGATTGCACTCGCTGTGAGATAAATTCAACTCACTGAAATTTACAGTGTAGGAGGCTTAGGCTTAGGAGTATGCTTGTGAATAATGCCGTTCGGCACCTGTTCTATACTTTAGCCGTCGAAAGTAGCAGTTGCTTAGGATTCGCAGTATGTGCCAAAACGGTAGAGCGTTCACTTAGCAAAATGTGTTTATTTTTAATGAAACAATTGCAAAATACCAACTTTAATAATACTAATAATTTGCAAAATGTGAAAGAAATTGCAAACATAAAAATACCAAAATTTCAATTGCTTATCACGGAAACGATCGTCAACATTTTACCACAAACGGAACCAGATATCCGGTAACGTCGATGTAGCAACCAGGTCGAGTGAACTGGTTGAATATTTTTGGTTCCTTAAACCCAATTTCAAACGTCATAACAATTTACCCGTTATATTTTCAAGAGTTTCACGTGAAACCCCAGAATGTTTTCTAGAAGACGACGCACAGTCAAAATAAGTTTGTATATCTGACATTTAACTCTGGCACCACCTGTACCCTCTCCATTAAAATATCTTTTACGTTACAATCATCAAATAAATATGCATTTTTATAGCCCATCAGTGGAAAAAAGGAGGTTTCGCCATTTGCGTTTTCAGAGCCAAAGGTAGGGGCGAAGTCAGTATTACATTTTGAAAGAAGAATACAACATCGTTAAAAAATTTGCTCAAAGATTGAGTAGCTGTATTGAACATTGCGTTAGACTCCATGATTCAGCTTATTGAATCCCGTAAACTCTTCTATTGAACGTCCATCCAAAAGTATTGGGTATATATCCTATATATATATATATATATATATATATATATATATATATATACATATAGGATATATACATATATATGTATGTATAATATGTATATATGTATATATACGTCCCAAACCAGGACTGGAGACAGACCTCACAAAACGGAACGAGCAAGTTTGTATAAGGGTACATAGATCATACGAGCCGGTATTTGACATTTCACTGTGTTGTCAGTTGTTGTTGGTTTTAAATCAAATATTTAAATTTTTAACTTTCATCGGCAAAAAACAAAAAGGTTGTTGTTGGACAACAATTTTGATGGATGGTTCGATTTAATAAACTGAGCAAAATGGGTGCAGTATTTAGCAACAATTTCTGTAAACCTATGAAACACATTAAAGTTTACCTGCAGCGTTTGCTGAATTTTGTTTCATTTTTTTTTTATTTTGAAACACGCAAATTGACAACAAATCATGCTCTTATCGTGGTGTTCGGATGAGATTTATGGTCTATGTTAAATTTAAGGAGCGTCCAGGTTTCTGGTGGGTCTATAAAAATGTAGGTATAGTTTCTAGCTTACATTTTTTGTTTTAGGCTTAGGAACACATTTTATGTAACGCTTAGGCTTAGTCTTAGAAATACGCTTAATCTACTTTATACATTTAAAAGGTATTTAGTTTTCTAACCCAACGTTTTCGGAACAGTTGAATAGCGACGTACCTACACTGAAAACATTGTGAGTCAAATTGACTCTCTCCAAAATAGGCTTTTCGGGACTACACAAACTGATTTAAATTCTACTCCGCCAGAGTCAAATTTGACTCACTGAGCGACTCACTGACTCGAATTTGACTGACTCTGGCGAAGTCGAATTTTGACTGAGTTTGTGTTGTCCGAAAAAGCCTATTTCGAAGATTCAATTTGACTCACCATTCTTGGCACTGTACTCAAGTGTAAATATAAACAGATAGAAATCAAGTAAAAACAAACTACGATACTTTAGATGAAAGGACTTCACACTAAAAGTATCCATTATTTTATATACAATTTTATCCGTAGGTTAAAAATTACAAATCGTTATTAACAGTTGGTAATTTTGCCGTTACAGATATTTGGGAATATCGCCTTTGGTTTAACAATTTTTGTTTCCAAAACATTTCTGTTGCTTGATGCAGTTGTGGTAACGGTTCTACCAAGTACGTAAGATATGTGAGTGTTTTGCATCGAGACAGTTAAAGGTGTCTACTTAATTGGTTCAATAAATCAAAACCCGTTTACGATAAGATAACTAAAAAAATTGCATTTTTTGGCCAAAACTCTCAATAATTTTTGAGAAATTTGAAAGATAAAACAAATTGTTAAAAAACTGGTTAACCCAACTTTAAAATAGTATACATATAATGCAAAAAATGGTGAGCCAAACTGACTGTCTCCAAAATGAGCTCTGCAAGACTACACAAACTGAGTCACGTCAAACGTGCGACTCAGTGAGTCGAATTTGACTCTGGTGGAGCCGAATTTTCACTCAATTTTTGCAGTCCCGAAAAGCCTAGCAATGATTTATGTTTGCCCGACACACTAATGAATATAATCCGAAAATCTTATTATATCACCACCATTGGGCCTCTTCCAAAAAACCAATCATTCTACACTTTTTGGTATGCAACTTTATTTTAACAACATGCAATAGTAGTGAAAAATAAGACGTGAGATCTCCATCGTGTTTTCAGATACAGACGTTTTCGTAGGGGTGCCAGAATTCGACCCCTTTTGAATTTCACCTTCAATTCTTATTATATACCGTTTTCTTCTGAAAACCTATGCATCGAATTGTTTTATGTAACCAAGCATTGATCACAAACGCTTCCTAACTCAACGAAAACTACTTAAATCCCAATGTGAAGTTGAATTTACAGTTAACCCTTTCTCACATGAATATTTTCTATTTCCCCTGACACCTACTTTTATGCTAGGATTCGAACTCCAGTGACTGGAGTGGGAGGCGTATACCATCACCACTCAGCTATAGGAGCTTGACGCTCAAGCCCGAGGGGGCCCTCGCGTCTTGTGGTGATTTAGTATTATGTATACGTGTTGCAATTGTTAAACACGGTGCGATATATCTAATTTTACAATTTCAGATCTCGTTTTTAACTTATTAACATGTTACCTGCGCGCTAGATGGACTCAGAACAAATTCTCGTCTCAATAAACGATTGTTTGAGCGTGCACCAGATGTACCGTATTTGTTTGTGTATGCTGATTGCAATTGCAAACTGCAATATTTTGCATTGCCAAGCAGAAATTATTGCTGACACGCCGGTTAGCAATTATGATGAGGTGTACCGGTTGTTGTACTTTGCGCACGATAAATCGACAACTTACTGGGCAAATACAGATATATTTGCAAAAATTTATAATTTAATGGATTCTGTAAAGAAACAACAAAACAGTAAGTTGAACCAAGAGCGGATGACGCATACTTCAACAAGAGTATACAACTGGGTACTTGTTGTGTAGACAAGAATGTACTCGGCACGCGTTGCGTTTTTGGCCTACCCCCTCTATTTAAACTTGGGGTACAACCTATGCGAACCGTGCTGCTTATTGTTTCCGACAACAAATTGTTCCGCTTGTAATTTTATTTAGGGTTGTTGCATGTGACAACGACCGTCCTTTAAACAAAGGGGGGTCAGCCAAAAACGCAACGCCGGCTGGTACATTTTGTACCGCGTAAAACTCCAAGAATTGCACTCTTGTATTATGTACTCTTGCTTGAATGAATTCGAGAGCACAGACGGATCCAGGAATTTTCAGTGAATGAACTAAAATTGTTTGCTCGCAAGTCGTTTTTAAAGTGAGCATACAGCACATAAACGCCACACATTTCATCAAGTTAAAATTTTTTTGACTAGAAAAACAATTACAGTAGTGACCCGAATAAGAGGGGGACTGATCTTTATTTGGCCTCTGCAGAGGGTACCTACCTTGTTATTCGGTTACGGACTGTTATTAATTATAACCCGCCCTCCGCCGCCCTTCGTTACTGATATATTTCCGGTACTGCAACTGTCCATTGAATTAAACGGTTATTTCTCTTGTGTCGATAGTTTGAGCTATAACGCAAGGTTATACTTAGGAATGTAACTTTCAAAAGTTAAGAACGCTTTAAAGTTTCGAACTCAACTTTATTTGGTCTTGGAGTCATTTATGCGCTAAAATTATGTAAAAAGTCACATGAATGGTCTCTGATTAGAGTTTATGGACTCTATCCGCATACGGACTCTTATTGGGGATACGGACTTCTATTGATTGAAACTCAAAATGGGGACCCCCTCTATTACCGACCCGCTACAGTAGCCTACAAAAACCAGATTAAAGTTTTTTGAAATTAAGGTATTTTGCGAAAAAGTACGCAACATGTTCCCATTATTAAGCATAATATTTCTAGCTGTTACTGCATTAAACGCAAAAAATTTTATCTTCTACATTTCAAAATAATTTCAACAAAATTAAATTTTTAAAAGTAAGAAATTTTTTGTTAATTTCAGGACATCCGTTTTTGGATCGAACCAAGCAACAGCGCGAATCAGCCATTTTTGCATTTCAAAACTGGTCAGAAAACAATTTACAATTGGACGGCTTGGAAATTAGACTGACTTCAGGTGAAATATTTTACAGTTTTAGATTTTAGACTTTGGCGTGAGAAAGTTCATTTTCATCATTTGCTTAAAATCGAGCGCTCTTACCTCGAAATAACCAAGGTTTTGGTTTTTGAATTTTTGAACAACGCAAAATTAGGTATGAAAAGAAAAAAATGAGGTTAATAGAAACTCAAATATGCAAAAAATTTCAAAATCCAACCATTTTTGGGCAAACGACGGCTGGGCACATTTCAAAAAATTCAAATGTTGTTGTCCCGTGTGAGGACTTCAAAGATTGTTGAAATGATTTAGGTAATGGCTTTGGAACATTCGCAACGCGAGATTTACCCAAACATCACATTTTCTCACGAGTGCCGTTGAATTATACATTCTCACGTCGTTCAGTTCAACGCATCATTCCTCAGTGTTTTGGAAAATTGTTCGAAAAACCGTTTCAAGTCAAATATGTGTAGGTCATAAAAAACAAACCATTCATTACAATATTTATGTTTGCAATTTAACAGTAGTATAAGCATATTACTAAGTCTAAGCCAAAACCTAATCGTAAGAATAAGCCTATACCTAAGCCTTTGCGCCTAAACTAAAGCAAAAAAGTGGTCTAAGGTGTAAACTTACTCATTCCATTTATTCCTGCAAAAAACGGTTCTGAACCTGATCTTTACATAGGCCGCAATATGAGATAAAATTTAAAATTTTCGTTTATTTAATTCCGGGTTACTTGATAAATTATTAACTAAAAATGAGTTCAAACAGTTCAGAATATAGGGTTCTGAAGGACCGAATTAAGAACTCAGACTTCTCCGCGTATTCAACTCCATTCAAAGTTAAAGTCAACTCACCGGAAATTACAGCGTAGAAGCGTATTATTTTGCAATAGAAATAAAATTAAGCTGTTTCTGTGCAAACTGCGGATTGAGAAATTTTGGACTTAAACGCAAATCTACCTCTAAATCTTATAATACAAAAATAATGATTTTGATCGTCGTTGGAGGGCCGCGCTATGGGTGGCTCACCCTTGGATCTGCTCGTGAGCTGTTATATTTTGTTTAGAAATATATGGAAGTACGCGTTATATGTGAGCCTTCAATTGATTTCGGAAATTTTACAACCTGATTCATTTATGAAACCGTACTTGGACGTAATGCCGCTTGACTATGTGTCTCCAGTGTATTTCACTCCGGAATCTGTGGATCTCATGTTTGGTTCAGATGCTTATGAGGTACGCTGGTTTATACTGCTCTCACAATTTGTATTCTCACCTGTGTTCATCCCCTATTCCCAATTACAGAGGCAAATCTAATATTTTCTGACTGGGGAAGGGGTGGCAAACGTCAATGAAACGTAAAAAATTGTAAGGTAGGCACCTTAACAATTTTTATTGCAAAAAAATTTTCCCCGGAGGGCGTATACCCTCCCACCCTGCCTCCCTTTGGATCCGCTAGTGACCAATTTGTAATAGTTTTTTAAGCAATCAAACTGTGCGTTGCAACGTGCCCATTTTTGCAGACGTATTGGGTAATTGGCTCCACGTCAGCATCGAAGTTTTATTAATTTTCATAATCAAGCCAGAATTTTCAATTATTGTTAAATTTTTCTCATCAATTTATTTTTATATACAAATGTTTGAAAAAACGGCATTTTTTGGTTAATTTGCATATACTTTTCCTTGTATCAAAATTCAAAACATGTGAATAAAAGTACAACACTGCCCAAATTACGTATGTGGAGCGTTCCAAATTAAAATAGAAGAAGGAGGTTTTTTGCAACAATTAACAACTTTTGAAAACTTATTTCGTTGACGGTAGAGAAACTGTATAGCTCGGCGTTTGGTGCTGTATCTTAAAAAACTACAACTAATATAGAATTTAAGGTCAATGTTACTTTAAGGGGCATAACAGTAGACTGAGCGTATCATTAAGCCTAAGCCTAAGCCTAAGCGTTGCAACAAATGATCTTTTGCAAAACCTAAGCCTAAACCTAAGCCTAAGTCTAAGCAAAATGAAATCTAGAACCTAAACTTACTCTTTTATAAACCCACCAGTAATCTGAACGCCCCTTCCAGACAGATTTTCACATTAAAATGCTACATTAAAATAGTCTAAAAATTTGCTAATTTTTAATGTTAAACCGTATTAAATAGCGGTTATGAGCGAAGTAGCTAGCAGAGGTCTTAAAAGAAGCAAAAGAATCCCGATTTATATAAAAACAAAATAAACGAAAAATTTGTGACCTTTAAAAATTTAAAACAATTATTTTATTAAGGACATCATTTGGTCGTATCAAGATGCAGTGTCAATGTATGCAACGCTATGGATCAAACTTTACCAGCAAAAGACTAGCGAGTCGGGATTGAACTCAGCGTGTGAAAAGCTCAATTTTAACATCGATTCGTTCAGTTTTGAACTTTTCCAATGGGCCTTTGCAGCAAGTAAGCTTCGCTATATTTACGACCGATAACTTCTATGTTTGACCGGATTCTCAACAAGATGTATCACATATCACAAGCTTAGTGATAAGGTTTCAAACTGACGAATTCCTGCAATTTCCGATATCAAAATTGGGACAACAATGAAATTATCTTTCTAAAAATTCCTGCCGTAGTGAAAATTTTATGAAGAAAATAATTCACTGTTTAAAAATATGACAAGGTTTTACAACACGGATTTTAAAATTTTGCGCCTTCGACGCATTGGTGAATCTTCAAATATCAACAAAAACAGTGCAAAAACGCGTTTAGAAACGGCAAAATTTCGTGATACAAAAATTATTTTTCTATACCGGAAAACTTTTCGTCTGTCACGGTACGAAAATAACAGTTTAATATGTGAATTTATTAATTTCTAAAAAAATATTTTATACAATTTTAGCAACAACTCGGGTATACAACGCTGTAACAGACGATGACGTAGTAATGATTCCATATTGGGATATGGCGAATCATGACGATGAATTAGAAGCAATAGATCAACGGGTCAAAAATTATGGCATCATTCCGCATGACGACGACCAAAACGCTACAGGTTTTATATTTTCAATTTCTATACCAGATCCTGCGCCAAAAATAACTAACGGAGTGGCAGGCACTTTAAATAATTGAATTTTATTCAGTTTCTTAATTTCGACATCACAATTTTTATTCTTTGAATTTCCTCATCTGGTTACTGCTGTAGTGACCCGAATAAGCGAGAGTAATACAAGGGTATTTTTATAATTGGTAATTACAATTTATTTCATAAAAGAAATGTTTTGTAAATAGTCTTTTTTACTAAAAAATTTTTTTTTTTAATTTCTTTCGTGTTAAAAATTTCAAAATTTAGAAGAAATTTTTTTTTTTTTTTCAATTTTCACTGATATGAGATGGCTTGCTCATGCGGCTGTCAAATATTTCCAGTCTTACCCTGTCTCGTTTGATCAGACGCTTTCCCTTCTATTTTCGGTCTAAATCCCTAATTGGAGTCAAAAAGATGTTTGATAATTCAAAGTATACGTTATGTATCTAATATACTAATCTTCTAAAAAGTGTTTCGTTAAGTTAACGTATATAATTAAATCATAGAATATGGCACAAGTGAAAGGTTGTGGGTCCAAATAACCGAAATAGATTGAAAAAGAAGCAACAGTCCGTCATTGATTACCAGCCGAGTACGTTCTGCGAAGGCAAATTGTTTGCAGCCCCCTTCTTTCGGGTCACTAGAGTACATATTTCGCATCAGCAATTCACCGAAAGTTCAAAACGGTGAAAATATAAAATAAGATTGCGCCATGTTTTTCATATGAACACAGCATCTTGTCTTGAATTTAAAATGAAATAACGATTTCAATGCATA
>JASANG010000620.1:0-27755 GCA_030248215.1 Enoplolaimus lenunculus
CAGTGAAAAATCAGGTCGTCATACAGGAGTGGCTGCGGTGCACTCCTGGTCGTAAGTTTTCCACCCTGGAAAAGTGGAAGCCCCTGATCTATACATGGGCCGAAATCACTTAGAAAGCTAAATTATGTGGCTTTTGGTTATATTATTCGTGCGCATAAATTACAATGTCTTGCAAAATATTACGTGATATTCGGTAAAATTTCAGAATATCATATGATATTCCCATAAATATCTCGCGGTATCATGCGAATATTGCTGTTTGTATACGATGATTTGTAAGCCAATGTCATGTGACCTTCACATTTTGTCTACAACCCGCTATTCAGATCACAAAATTTTATGTTGACGTCGAATCAACATAGGACAAACGTGTTCCGGGATGCGCCAGTTATAACATGAACCCCGCATTACATCTGGAAAACATTGAATATAGCAAATAACGGCATTTTATATGTTCCATCCAGAGAGACTGTTACCGCCGGAACACGTCTCTTTTACACACTGTACTTCGATCATTACTAAACCGAGGAAAACTTACCAAACCTACAACAGGAGTGCCTGTGTTAATATTCCTGGCATAGATTTACCAGCTTGGAAAATTTGGCCAATGTATAGAACAGAACCGTTAGTATCTATCTATATATAAGCATAGTCCTATTAAAGTCTAAGTTAAAACCTAGCTAACTTTAAGCTTTAGACTATTTTTTGCTTTAGGTCTAGGCTTTTATACGGCATAAGCTCATTCTTCGGCTTTAGGCATAAACTGCTTTCGCTTTAGGCTTATGAATATGGTTGTAGTTCTATTACGATCTGTTCTATACATTGCCCGAATGAGCTTATGTAAAAATTTAGCCTAAAGCTTAAGCTTACTCTATTTCATTCCCGCTGAAAACCGTTCCGCCCCTGATCTTGTACATGAGCCGAGGGTTTCAATCGCACCTGTTCTGTTCATGTGCCACAATCCTGACTAGAATTTTATACCTGAGTCAAGTTTCACAAACATGAAATAGTTTCCGAATTCTTTTTACTTTTCAACGTTTTGTTTAATAGGTAATAATATATAGTGACAAACTATACACGTCCAGTTCAATCGATGTCATATGAACTTTTAAATCGCGTTGGCCAGATTTTTAATTCGCGGTGGTTTCGTGTTTTAACCCTTTATCACATGAATATTTTCTATTTCCCCTGAGACCTACTTTTATGCTAGGATTCGAACTCCAGTGACTGAAGTGGGAGGCGTATACCATCACCATTCAGCTATAGGAGCTTGACGCTCGAGCCCGAGGGGGCTCTCACGTCTTGTGGTGATTTAGTACTACGTATACGTGTTGCAATTGTTAAACACGGTGCGATATATATTATTTAACGTATATACACTGCGCTGAGTTGCCTATAGGCAACTCGATGTGAGAAGGGGTTAATATTTCCGTTTCGTTTGAAGATTATGTGTCCAGCTGTGAGGAAAATATGTGAGCATGACAGAAAACGCTTTAAAATAATATTTTAGTTTTATGAATTAAAATATGTTCGACCCGCAAGATCCCATTTCTATACGGCTACGCGCCTGTTGCAACAATTTGTGGAACCCTGTTTAGATACGATTCTATTTGGACGTAAAGTGCCCCATACTGTGTTTATCAGAAGATAGAAATGTAAATTTAGGCACATTATTATCCATTTATATATTACACTGGTTATTAATTTAAATTTTACAGGATTAACGATAATGGTATGGCATATAATACGCTTTTAGTTTACGGGTTGTCTGCTGCTATCCTATGTTGTTGTTGTTGTTGTTGTTATTGTTGTTGTTGTTATTGTTGTTGTTTGTTTGTTTCTAAATTTAGTTCCGGCAGTCAATATTTCCAAGATTCGCCATAGGTGCAATTTAAGCATTTGTGTCATATCTCTCGGTCTGTTGTTGTTGTGTATGTTTTGTGACAATGAACGACCCGTGCTGGAGCAGACAGGGGTGGGGCTGATCTAAATTTCCAGGCTGGGGTCACCAACGTAGAGGATGATCCAGAGTTTTTCGGTTTTGATCTGAGATGTTCCGAGGTCACGCTCGTGTTTATACCTTTGAACACACGTTTACAAAAACAGTTCGATGCGGCTGGCTCCATGTTTTGATACAATTTTAGGAGTTACTTGCCGGGAAACAATATTTGCTAAAATTACCACACTAAACGCTATTTTAACTATCTAATTTTGTTTCTCCAACCGCCCGCTTCGGCTCCGACAAATTTTGTTGATCTCCATGTTCCTGTATTTTTCACCATTCGTTGATCCCGGCAAGCAGTCATCGGAAATCTTTGTCGAGCGCATGTACGCAACACAGGATCAGCCATAGCAACTCGCTTTGCTTTTTCCATTAGCAAACGGAATTAAGTGTCAAAAGTTAAACCAAAATCAGGCATATGTACCGTTGCAGCACATTTGTACAGCAACACACCAGGCTGTGCTTCTTTAACTCAGTCCAATAGCATATTGCTACTGTGCCGAGTGAACGACTGCAGCTTTCACCGTCTATTAATGCGTTACTCGCAGCTTCGCTTACTGTTGTCCGCACCAATGGTCAGTTTTCACACCGGAAGGAGGGAAATCTTATAATCATCATAGCTCACAAACATGTCGCAAGTCTATAATGCTTTTTAGCTCAGACACCGAAGCAGGTATTAAGTTTGGGTCATAAATAATCATCGGCATTTATAGACAACTGCCTTAGGTTATAGCACTGACCTACAAAACAAACGTGCCAGCGGTTAGTAACACAACGTATTCGTCTGAACTCTTGCGGTAGATCATTAGTGTAGACTGTAAGCATGTTTAAAGTATCACAATAGTATAGTTTTCAGTTGTAAATGTTCAAATAACCCTTTAATAATAGAAATAAATATTTACAGCCGCTGGTTGAAACTGGTAAGTCGATAAGAATTTGGCCTGAAAGACCGGATTCGCAATTCGATTCCAAAAATCCAATAGGTTTGGCTCGCGGTGGCTTTTGACATTCTGACCTGAGTAGATCGTTTCACACATATATTTAAAGGCTTACACGTCTAGTAACTAGCGTATCCTAGGGTTTGCCTGAAGTTCAGTCCGCTGCGTCCTTCAGAGGTATATACGTACACGGGCTTGTAGCCAAGGGGGAATTAGGAAGAGCTCATCCCCCGTGGAAAATTTTGGCCTCAGCTAGGAAATTTTTAACCTTGCTTGTAAACTCATTGAAAACCCTTGAATGCCCAAACTGAAAATTTTTTAGCCCCCTAGCCAGGGTGAGCTGGCTACTGGCCTGTACCTGCAGCGGCTTCTCTGAAACTTTTGGCAATACGCCAACCTTCTTTAAGACAGCGTATGTTTTAAAGAAAACAATTTCCCTTGTAGGAAAAAATCATTTTTCACATGAGAGAAATAGTTGTCAAACGGTGATAGCAGCAGCATACGTTCGAATGGCGTTTATTTTAGTTTAGTTTTCAGTGTCAAATTTCAAAAATGTTTCAAATTTTTCATTTTTAACTATGAATTTCTGTGTTCGGGTTTTAATTTTCAATATGGCACGTTTGTGAGGTTAGTTTTTTCGGCGAAACTCGGTTAACATTTATGAGGTGGTAGCGGGTGGTTGTGGACGATATCGAGCAAGAGCCTGGTATGCCGGCTGGAATTTCGGTAAGTATAACAAAATGAAAAATTTAGCTTTCAAATGTTCTAGCGGTCAGTCAAAATGAGTATAGCTGCTGTATTCGCTTTGCTCGCGAGATTTCTTTCGTGGTCCCACAACTAATGCTTAATACAAAGTATGATGAGTTATAGGTATTGTTTTTAAACAGTGATTGTACGAATTGGTCACAGTGTTATTTCTGTTGCTTTTGAGTGTTGGTAAATGTTTTTGTTTTTCAATTTAACCAAGAGCATAAGTCAGGACCGTAGCCAGCTCACCTTGCTTGGAGGGGCTAAAAAACTTTCAGGCGGGGCATACAAGGGTTTTCAATCACTTACAAGCAAGCTCCTTTCCCTGCCCCGCCTCCGTTGGCTACGGGCCAGGAGTACATTGAAAACTGTTTACGAATTTAAGCACAGTCAAATTAGCTTTAATATTGTTTAGTAACTTTGTAGCATTCAAATTATTTACAACTACTTATGCAGTATCCAAACAGTTACTCTAAAACTAAACTTTAGCCAAAACCTGAACAAAGAAATATCCTGAAGCTTTTTGTTCACACGTGCAAGTTTTTTCAGTGAGAACTGGCAGCTGTAATATTAACGAAATACTTGTAGGTGCAAGTAAATGCAAGGAAACTTTACTTTTATTCTGAAACTTGACATGGATTTATATGAATAATTTGCAGACGACTGCAAAAAATATTTATGAAACATAAGCTATAAATTTCTGTTCAGCCAATGATGATAAATTAATTCGACTTGCAAGGATATTCATACTTTTAAATTAATTTTTTGCATTTATCATAAATAAATTGCAGCTGCAAGTTATTTGAACGAATTTTCAAAAATTTACACATAGTTCCAACTCCAAGAAATATCCACGCGTAAACAAGGTTTTACCTCGAAGTATCTCGACTTGAAATAAAAAGCTTTTAATACCGATACAATTTCTGAGTGTTTAAAAATGTAAATGTAGTCTCGGTATTATCGCCGTAGACTGCGAAATATCGAACAAGTTTGATATTAATTCATTGAATTAAAGCGGAAACGAATTGAATTTAATAGCATGAATTCCAGTGAATAATTTGCAGCAGCAATAACTTCAAAGCTGGTTGCGTACTCGTACTTGCACATACAAGTTGCACGTACAAGTTTTTGATGCAAAAAATTGCACGCGTGAATATTGCTTAAAATTTAAGCTTTTGCATACTAAAATACCTACTCTATTGCATTCAGATGGAAAACGGGACGCTCCTAAAAAAGTAAACATAGACCGTTGTTTTATTCCGAATTTGTACAAGCCTATTGTGATTGCAGATATATTGACAGGAAATATAAAAAATATTTTCCCAATCTATCCACATAACATCGACTCAGACACACTAGCGATTTTTTAAATACATATTGTTACGGTATGTCAGAACAATTTTCATTTATGTACAGTGACAAATGACATTTTTGCCTTTATCAAGGGCGTTCAACAGAGGAATAACGGGAACACGACACATTGCCAGCAAAATTCCTGGCCCGAAGTAGATACTTTTACAGGTTTCATGTTAATATTATAATCTGACGGCTTCCAGAGGTCAAAAAAATTCTCGTTTACTATATGGTCGCTCTGAAATGTTCTCAAGTCAACGCTTTTATCCCCATCCGAAATGAAATCCTGGTTTACGTCCTTCAAACGTGGCGCAATGATGAGTTTTCCCATGCGATTTAAAGACACAAACGCAACACAGGCGCCGCGCAGTCTAGCAGTAATTGGCGTCAGTTCGTGTGTGTATCAACAGGCGCGGTCGGCAGTTTTGAAATGCGTTCAGTATGTTCAAATTGCTAATTTTTAGGCAGCTCCAGGAATTGTTTAGTAAACGAGGCAAAGAGACTTAAATTTATGGACTAGAAAAATTTCGCTAAGATGGAATACGTTTAAGCTACTGACCAATATTATAGAACAGGGCCGTAACGGTAGTCGAAGCATATTTCTAAGTTTAAGCCTAAAAGCGTAAGATTGAACTCATACATAAGCCTAAAAAGCCTAAGCCTAAGCAAAAAATTGTCTAAAGCTTAAGCTCACACAGAAAAACGTTCCGATCCTGTATGTTTGCATGAGCAACGCTGTTAAATAATCTTTCAGCGTTGAGGACAATAGACATTTTCACAAGGCGACGCGCCGCAGTGTTGTGGTCCCGTTTTGAACATCAAATAGACCGTTTGAAAATGGTTACGAATGTCAAAGTTTGAGTTTTATTTTTATGTTTTTGTAGTGATTTTACTATTTTATTTCTGAAATCTATATATTAATGAATTAATATTTTAATCTTTGTGATGGTTTTAATGGTGCGAACGGTACAGAATACTGACTTTACTGTAGCAACCCGAATAAGAGGAGGGACTGATATTTATTTGGCCTCTATATCCGGTATTGCAACTAGCCGTTGAATTAAACGTTTTTTGTCTTGCATCAAAAGCTTGAGCGATAAAGCAAGGTTATACTCTGGAATGTTGCTTTCGAAACTATTTAAGGACACTTTAAAATTTCGAACTCAAGATTATTTCAAGATTATTTGGTCCACTAGTCATTAATGCGCTTCAGTTAGGGTTAATTGACATTTATGGACTCTAATTAGGGTTTAGGGACTCTATCCGCTTACGGACTCTTATTAGGGATACGGACTCCTATTGATTAGAGCTCAAAATGGTGACCCCCCTCTTATTAACCCCCTCTTATACGGGTCACTACAGTAAGCCTGTAACTTTGAATACGATTTTATATTGGCGACAGATCGGAAAAGTTTTTATTGCAGCTGAATATTCCGTTACCAAGCTTTCTTATAAAGTGTGATCAAAGTTTTTCGGCCCATGTAAAGATCAGGGGCTGAGAGTTTTTTTGTGGTAGTACTACAATAGAGTAAACTTAAGCTTTAGACAAATTTTGTTGCTTGGCTTAGGCTTAGGCATAGGCTTAGGTTTAGGAATATGCTCATTCTTACGCTTAGGTTTAGACTTTAGGCTTAGGCTTAAGCTTAGGAATATGCTTATAATACTGTCCCTCCCCTGTTTTGGCCAGTTTTTCTATCAGTAAAAATTAGCTTTTGTCCGCTTCCCCACGCATTTAAGGCTTACGATTAGGATTAGATAAAGGTTTAAGCTTATACAGCCAAACCTTGTCCTAAAAGGCTAAATTCTGGGTCTAAACTTATTAAATGTGTGGGAAAAGTCTACATGGGCTTGACATTTTTTTTACTAGGAATATAAGCACCCATGACCTTTTTAAACCTTACTAGTAAGTCATCGAAAACTCTTTTATGCCTCTCGTGAAAATTTTTAGCCTCATAACAAAGTGTCCTGGCTACAGGCCTGAATCGGCGGTCCGCCTGATTGAATTTTGGGCCCATGTAAAGATCTGGGGCGGAAAGTTTTTCTGTGTCACTAGAATAGAGTAAGTTTAAGCTTTAGACTAATTTTTTGCTTGACATAGCTTAGGCTTAGGCTTAGGAATACGCTTAGGCTTACGCTTAGGCTTAGGGATAGGTAGGTTTAAGAATGTGTTTACTTATATAATATTGTTCCGCCCCTTTTCTTTACAACGTTCAACAGCGATACCGTAGCCTCGCGTCACCATGACGTCAAAAGCACTATTTGTGACATTGAGTGTCAAATAAAATTTAATCAATCACTCGAGGCGTTTACATTGGCAAAATTTCAATGCCATGTTTAAATATTAAAAAAAAATAACTATAATTGCTGAAATATCCACGATGTAACCTTGAAAATTATACAGTGTTTTCTTTATTGATTGTTGTTCCTACACTGAAGTTCAAAATGTTTGAAATTACGGCCAATATATATAGAACAGGAACGGAACAATTGTAGGTATAAGCATATTCCTGAGCCTAAGTCTAAGCGTAAGAATGAGCATATACCTAGCCTAAGACTAAAACCTAAGCCTAAGCCTAAGCCAAGAATTAGTCTAAAGCTTTTAAACTTGCTCTATTGCAGTCCCACGGAATAAGGTTCCACCCCTGATCTTTGGACCGAAATCAGTTTGTCGGATCAAAAACTAAACTGCAATTTTTAAATGGCAGTAGAACCAACTACGGATTAATGAATACACCATGCACAACTTGAATTTGAATCACATGTTGCTGCTTAGTCCGAAATTTGAAAAATTTTTTGATCTTCTGGTTAGAAATTCATGCCCAGCCGAAATTCAAATGATTTTAAAGCTCTATTCACACGTGCAAGTTTTTTCAGCCAGATCGTGTTGCAGCAAAAATTGCACGTACAATTTTAAGACAACACGAAGTTGCAGCTGCAATTTATACAACAAGTTTGATCGAAACCCTTTCCACAAAAATGACCCGGCATTGTTTCAACTGCGAGGGTTCCAAAAATAAAAAGTTGTCGAGCGGTGTTGATTACGTTGTGTTAAAATTGGCAAATTTGGTACTGTAAAATTTCGTCAATAGGCCTTTGTGACAATATCGCGTGAAAATTCTGTTCACAAAAACAATACTTTTCTCTCAGTGCAGGTTAAACCAAAAATTTAGGCAAAAATCGAAAACTTTTCCAAAAATATATTCCGTTCTGCAATTGTACATCAGAAAAAAATTCGATTTTGAGACAATATCCTAATGGTCAATAACCACCACCTGGCACTGCTTAATAATGTAACCATTTTCACACATTAATAAAATTAATAATTATTATAACAATGCCTTGAGGCATCAGTTTAGCGTTAATACCGCATTTAGCGATTTAAACCTTCGAAGAATTTCGTTACAACGGAACAGGGACGCATAAAACGGGTCATTGTGGATGTATCCGGTTTCGATTTTTTTCGGGGAACAAAAAGTATTTTTAACAAAATTTGAATGATCCTTCAGAATTTTATGCAGGCTCGAAACTATTTTCCAACCGGATACGCTCGCTAAGGAATCTGAGACGGAATGAAGGCCAATGAATCCGGGATCTCAGGGTTCGCCATTAAAAGATGCTCGCATCGGCGAAAGCGTTCACGTGAAATCATTCAAGTTTAAACGTATAAACGAGTTTTAGATCGGTGTTCTGGGGTCTGGCGAAACAAATCGGCCTCTGGGCGCGGTTTAGGTTAAGGTTCATCCCTGAAACAACTATTACATTAGGTTATCGACTCAATACATGAAATGCTAGCTACGGCCGTTGGCTTTCAATTATACTAATAAAATCTATTCAACTTTAGGCTGAGCACACGTTTTTGCCCGTCGGAGCAACATTCCATTAGTCAGTTACCGGTTATTATATATATAATATATATACATATATATGTATATATATGTATATATAATAAAAACAACTCAAACCCTAAAAAACACAAATACTAATAACGTGTAGCCTCAATTCAGGTTTCTATTCAAAAATATCGCTTTTGTTTGAGGTCTACATTCACTCTCATGTAATCGAAATATACACCGTTTAATAAAAATCTATAGACACGGTGGTGTCATGTTGTACCATTTGCATTCATTTCCAAAGGGTAACCTCGAGGTAAAACGGTTTTTTCCGACCAAGCGCAGCAAGCGAGACAAATCTTTCTATTTCTAAAATTCAAAAAACTGTTTAAAAGCCTGCTAAAAGGATGGATTTGTCTCTTTATAAATTTTCGGGAGGATATATCTCGTTTTACATTATATTACCCTGAATAGAACAAATAATATACCTGACAGATAGGTGACCATTAAATTTAGGAGATGAAAAGAATCTGATATGTTTATGAAATCTGGAATTTAACACTTAGTATAAATAATTTTTTTGTTAATATTTTTTTCGTATCTGAACCCATTTATTTCTTGCAACCATTTATATGCCCTCTGGCCCATGTAAAGATCAGGGGCGGAACGTTTTTCTGCGAGACTAGAATAGACTAAGCTTAAGCTTTAGACTAAATTTTTGCTTGGCTTAGGCTTAGGCTTAGGAATAAGCTTATAATACTGTTCCGTCCGTGTTCTTTACATTGTCCTGCGTTCTCGAAATCAAATCGTGGCTGCACGCAGTGACTATTTTGAGTTTAGAAAAATTAGAAATGGATGGCTTTGTACTGAGCTATTTTTTATAGAATTAAAAGTTGTGCCGACCTCGAAGTTTAGTACTTTTTTTGAAAAAAATGTAATTTGATATTTTAATAACTTTTTTCAAACTTTATTGTTCTGACACGTAATTTTTACGTCAATTTTATTACTATGGCCATTTTCTGAGGGACGAATTTAAGTTCCATGAACCTTGTGGCCCATGTTACTTTAAGGAGCGTCCAGGTTTTTGGTGGGTCTATAAAAGAGTAGGTTTAGATTCTAGATTACATTTTTTGCTTAGGCTTAGGCTTAGGAACTCATTCTTGCAACGCTTAGGCTTAGGGTTGGGAACTCATTTTTGCAACGCTTTGTCTGGGTGACTTAGTTACTTAACTCAAAATGAGTTGAATCAATTGAAACTTCTGATTTCTCATAGTCCTAACTCAGACTGAGTGATTCAACCTATTCTGCATTAAAATCAACTCACTGAAAGTTACAGTGTGCCCGTTATTACAACAAACCTTGAAAATACTTACCTCAAACCATTTTGTAGGTCTATAAATAAAAGCTGGACAACGAAATTAAGGTAAAAAAAAGTAGAGCCATTAATAAACGTATGTTTCTGATAACAAACCAATAATCGATACGGAAATTTATATGAAAGCGAACAGTTGTTCCAGCTAACATATACCAAGAGTCACAGATTCGTGGACAGCGCAACTTGTCAGGTGGGAATACTGGCAAAAAATTGAATCCTAGTGCACGCCAATCATTTAGCCTGATTTACAATCGGGACTAAAACTTTTATTGGAAGGCTAAAATTTTTTCCTGCGGGTAATAAGTCGTTTATGACCCTGTCTCACGTCTGACTATGGGTCGTTGTTTACCTCATACTTGATAAACTTTACGAAACCGATCTATCAAGGCATGTTGTGTCGTATGTTACTCTAGTGGCGTATCGCGAAATTCGGTTTGGTGGTTTCAACACCCATAAAATAACTATTATAATGGCTCTTGAAAATAAAGTCAGCACAATGGTAACCATTAAGCACTAAAGAAGTGAGTTTACTGGACGCAAAAAAGCATTTGAACCAGGGGACGACCACCTGCCCCCCTCGGTACGTCCCTGATGTTGGTCTATAAATAGTTCGTTGGTTTGCCCATATTCCAGACATTCACCCTTTTATAAACGCAGATGGATTAGCTATTAAACATCATTTTGTTCTACAGATAAAGGGTGGTTCATAGTTGTTGGTTTGGTTTTGTGCCCTGTTTTATGATATAAGACCGCAGTCGGGGTTCTTTTATTCATTTCCAGAAATTTGAAATTGGTAACCACAATACGGACAACATGTAGGATTAATATAACCAAGAGTCGATAATAAGAGTGTGCAACTTCCAAAAATACGAGTGGCATAAAAAGTACCTCCCCAGCGTTGCGTTTTGCCCATCCGCCTCCTTATATAGGGGGTCAACTGCACACAGAACTCAGTTAAACCTAAATCAAGAATATAATCGGAAAATGTTTGCACTGTGTATCGCAACAGTATTTACCTGCTAACAAGGTTTCAACACCCCCCCCCCCAAATGAGGGAGGTAAGGGAAAAACGCAACGCGTGCCGGGTACATTCTTTAATACACAGAATGTACCCAGTTGCACACTCTTGTTGAAACCATTATCGACTCTTGATATAACCAAAACAGAGGTTAAGAAAACGAACTCTCGTGGGAAAATTTTGAACCCCTAGAAATGGTTAGATCAAGAGTGCATGATACTATTTAACAAGAGTATGAAACTCTGCGGGTCGCGCATGGAACAAAATGTACCATCGGGGGGCGTTGCGTTTTGGGCCGACCCCCTTACTTAGAGAGCGATCGCTGTCACATGCAACACGCTTAAATTATACTATAAGTAGAGCATTTTTGATGCCGGATACACAAAGTGCCGCGGTTCGCACAGGTTGTACCCCCCGCTTACATAAGGGGTTCTTCGGTCAAAAACGCAACGCGTGCTGGGCGCATTTTGTACCGAGCGGAATCCCAAGAGTTGTTGTTGTTGTTGTTTGGCCCCGCGATCAAGGCTGATCGTTGACAGGAGCGATCCTGTCACATGCGCGGAGATGGTGATTGTCTCGTTGCATCGGGGAAGTAGACCACCATTTGGACCTGCGAGGCAGGAGCCGCTCGACCCACGACAAGGCGGTGATCGATTCGAGCAGGAATCCCAAGAGTTGCACACTCTTGTATCATGATGCACTCAACAATGACTCATTTTAGTAAGCTTTATTAATGTCGAATCGTGCCAGAACAATACAATAATAGCAAAAGCGGAGACAGCAATTTCAAAGGATCAAACCTACGTTTTTGATCCATCCGTGAACAAATGAAACCCGTATGTATCTTTTACAGCCGAACTAAATATTGTCCCGTTTCCAAAACCTTGAAGCACAACTGGTTCATAGGTATTACTCTAGAAATGTTTTGTTTTAAGACCCTATTCACACGGGCAAATTTTTGCTGCGAGAACTTGCTGCTGCAGTTTGCACGCAAAACTTGCATTTTTTCATCAGCCAATCAAAAGTCGGCTACAATAAATTCAATGAACTTGCACGGTTATTCACACATATGAGCTGCATTCGTTAGCTAAGATTTTTAATGAATTATATGCAGCTGCAAGTTTTTCGAACAGGATTTTCGACCGAACTTGCAAGTGCAGTTTGCAGCTGCAAGTTCTCGCAACAACAACTTGTACGTGTGAATAGGGTACGTGTGAATAGGGTTTAAACTAAGCGGTTCGTTATGTATAAAAACTGTACGTACTATTAAATCATTTAAGCCACAAGTATAAGTCTAAAAGTTTTTAACTGCTCGAAAGTCACCACACACACAAGGATCCATGAAATTCCAAGCATGAGCAATCTCTATAGTACGGGCTGCGATGCCGCATGAGTACACGTATGAAGTGTTTGAAGCTGGTTCCGTGTACAAACCCAGTAGTCAGCAGACTGTCAAATGCTTGCGAAATCAACGTGGGATTTGACCATTTTAACCATATAAGCATTCCACGGTTTGGAACATAATTGTTTCTAAAATTATTTAGTTTTTCGTCCAAATTGCAAATAATTGTATCGGCCCATGTTACATTAAGGGGCGTCCAAGTTTATGGTGGGTCTATAAAAGAGTAGGTTTATAGTCTAGATTACATTTTATTGTTTAAGCTAAGACTTAGGCTTGGGAACTCATTTTTGCAACGCTTAGAATTTAGGAACTTAGGAATACAATTAATCTACTGTTACGCCCGTAAAAGTAACATTGGCCATTGTATCAATGGAAGATCGACGAAAAATGCTTGCGATAGAAATATGCAAGAAACCAAACGCAATTTTAATACTAAACTCTATAATACAAAATATTTTAATACCTGTTGGTGCGGTCAAAGCGTCAATGCCGCCCCCCCCCCCTTGAATCCGGTAATAAAGATATTAGACTACGAATTGTAACTATCACCTTTTTGGGCGTTCCGAAGCCTATATATACATACCAATACTAGCTATGTAATATTAGTCTCTCAAAATGAAACAAAGGTTTGTGTTCAGGTTGTAGTTTACTCATATGATGTTGTTATCTTGTAGCCCATCCAACAAAAAGGGCACACCTAATACCCCCCTTACACGATAGCAAAGTTTTATTTGTTTTTTCTCCAATTGAAAGCCAAATTCAGACCGGTATTTCATAGTGTAAAGTTCACGGGCGTCCCCGTGCGGCGCCGTGGGGAGCCGTGCCCACCAAGTTTGGCTGGTGCCCTGCTCCCAAATTGACTCGGTCTAAAAGTGAACAATGTTGAGTTGCAATTGTAGGGGCGCCCCAAAATTATTCGATGCCCCACCCAAACATAGGTGTCTGCGGATGACCCTAGAAAAGTTTCTGATAAATGCTCTCTAGAAACAGCCAACGGCAAATAGAGTAATTTCCGGTTTGATTTCGGGTTTGTAGGTTCAATTGTGTGTGTGTGCGAATAAAATAGGTTTTTTGTTCTGGTATCGTTTTGTTTATGTTTTACACTATAGGACAATGGCTTTAAAGCCAAATTTGAATGTGGTCAGTAGCGGCCGTAGCCAGGATTCGAAGAGTTTAAAATATTTTAAAATCCTACGCGACAGCGGTATTTTAAAGGCTGTTAAAAATGTTTTGGTGTTTTTTCAAAACTTTAAAGTTAAGATATATTTCATCGATTCCTCGGCTTGTATACGCCCTTGGAAGGCGAGCGCATGAGTGAAGGTGGTCAGAGATCGAATTTTTATGTTGGTAACACAATAACGTATATTAACTTATAAAACAGTTTCTAAACGAGCCTAGCGCCCAAGAAGAATAATTACTCAATTCTAAAACATAGTCCATGTATTTTAATTCTGTTAAATTTTTCAGCAGCTTTTGCATGGCTGCGTAGTTCAGCGGTTCCGGCATCGGACCAGTAATCCGTACATCGTGGGTTCGAGCTCCACTGCATTCGCAGCAAAATTTTCATGAAGGGCTCTATATATGGTACGGCTTAGCTTTAGAATTCATACCTGGCAATGGATTTAAAACTAGTTTTGCGGAATCCATTCATCAAGTAAGTGTCTTAAAAGTGAATTAGATATATTTTAGAACAAATAAGAAAAAACTTTACCTTCGAACAGATTCTTAGATCAATTGTCATTTCTAAACCAAACAACACATGCATAGCAATGGTAAATTGTGCCGATTTCAACGTGTTTATCAAATTTAAATACTAATCCCTGCCTACTTTGCATTGTATCGCTAGTAATAATTAAACTCGCTTCCATTAAAAGCGATAGAATAGCTTTAAAAGCGAATTTTTCGATAACAAGTATTTTTTGTTTTCCGGTTCCGACTCCGGTTCCGGTTACTGTATTTATTTAACCTTTCGGGTTCGCTTAATTCCGGTTGCACCCTGCTGCTATGGAATATTGTCAATTTGAACCGAACCTGCTTATAATTGTTCAATAAACCCTATTTTTGACCGTTTTCCAACTTGAATATGTATTTCTATTCATCTCAGCCGTCATTGAAAGCGGTTACAACTAAGACTTTGGCAAAAACGTTTGTATGCTTGTATGCCACAAGCATACACACCAATGTTGTCGCCACAGAACAACCGAACGGACCAACGGTCTCAAGATGGTTTGCAAAAAAACTATTTCTGATCATAAATAATAGATATATACAGTTTAGCTGAGATAAATTGCTTGAAATTTTAAACAATATTTCACTCAATACAAGTGATCCCCCAGGTTAAAATTCTAATTTTGCCCACAACTCATGTAAGCTTGGTGATGCGGTGACTTAAAAGACATTTTAGTACTCTTTTTCGAGTCATATATACGTACTGTGTATTTCCGAGTGAATAACAACAACAATAAGAATGAACGGTACAAGGCTTATATATACATATATATATGTATATATATATATATAATATATGTTTATATATACAATGGTTTTCAAGCCGGTAGCTCTCAGAGGGGATGCAGGAGCGATTAGTTCGCCGTCGAAAAATATTGCCCCTCACCGTTTAGAAAAGGTTTGGCCCAAATTGCAAGTAAGACAAAATTTTCGTGCGGACCGACCTGAAATGTTTCTACACCACCTCCCCCCCCCCAAACAGGTTGGGCTGGATACTGGCCTGCAAGTTTCTTTTAGGTTTATTTTCTTTTACACTCTAAATGTTGCGTGATTTTCAACGAATCCAAAGTTGCTGCGTTCGAAATTTGGAAAAATTCGTTTTGCACTCATAGTTTACGTACCACAAACTTTAATTAGATTTTGGGACAAAAGGTCGAGTTTGTTTATTGCCTACTCACGACGTTTTAAAAGCAGATTTCGATGTTTAGATAAACCTTTGACCAACGTAAACGCTCGTGTGCTCTGAACGGCCTGACAGCTTTTGCAGACTTATCATATTTTGGCAAAAATTTAAGCTAAGGATTAACATCAGGATATATGGCTTAAAATTTTATTTTTTTTCTAAACTTTTTCATGATTTCAGAAAATGGTCCAAATGTGTTTTGCGGTGAAATATTTACGGCTGCGTTTAATCAAAGTATCAGAAATTGTAAAATTTCCAAAAAAATTAAAATTCTCGAACATTATGTGTAAAGAAAGCCGCTTAGTTATTAATTTAAAAATGTTTCAAAAAATCCATTCAGAATAAATCTATGTTAAGCATTAAAAAATGTGCTACTCGAAAGATGAAATTTTCAAACTCTGGTTTCGGCTCGAGTTTTAGAAACGAAAATTGAATTTTAACTCCATTTGGAGGTCAAATTTATTTATTTGATTGAATCTGTGATGTTGATTAAATCAAATTTGACTCATGTTTCTGCAACTCAACCAATATTGGAAAATTTTAACGCATCTCAGTGTTGTAATTAAAATATCTCATTCGACAATGCTGACTGTGGCAAATAATTTAATTTGTGTTAATCAAGTTTGGGCTGCGTAAACCGCTGCAGTAACCTGATCTACATTGAAAAGAATGCTTTATTGTTGATGAAATGATGTAAAATATTTGCATAAAGTCTATGTAAGCACTTTAGGTTTAAAAGTGCTTCTTGCTCAAAGCCTGACAGTATATTAATATGGCCCTGCGCATGATTTGGTCAAAAGGTTAATTTAATATGTCGCCTGATGTTACGTACCCGAGCAGCGTAGCTTAAATTCTTTTGAAATTTTCAATGGAAACAGATTAAATTTCTACTGGATTAGGAATTTGCGCAGCAAAACGTTGTTTTTATTTTATATTTCGCTACTGACTGGCTTTGCTCTCGTGGTTTTTACACCATTGTTTATTGTGTTTCTTGATGGCAATTTGGAGATTTGCCAAATATTATATTGACATACGGAATTACTTTTATTACCTGGTCACACGAACCAGGTAACGTAAGACTTTATAGTCGATTTTCAAAGTTGATTTACTGTCCTCGAACTAGAAGATCTCTTGTGAAATATTACATTTTTAATTAATACTAACTCGGTTTGTGAAACCCTACTTAAGTATGACTTTGTACTTAAAGTACGTGCTAAGTAATTACGTAGCCATTTTGTCGTTTTTAAAAGCGTACATAAAAGTTAAATAAATACTTAAGTCGCTGACTAAACGTCATAGAGTACAAGTTATCCGTTCATGTATACACACCTTGGTCTAACTGAAGTTTTATAGACTCGTAGTACCTCTTTAATATAAAGCAAAATGATTACTTTTTGCTGTTACAGTGGCTCACATCTGGCGTTTACCTGTTTTGTTCGAAAAGTTAAGTGTTTACTTAAATCGGTGACTTTAAGTCATTACTTTAGCATAACTGAAGCAAATACCTAAGTAAGATTACAGAAACCCAGCCATTAAATAAAACTTTACTGGTTGAAATTTTTATTCAAATTCAAAAAACGATTGAATGAAACTCAACGCGGTTGGGGGGACCTGTTAATTTTTATTGGCCTGCAATATTTATTATTTTAAACTTTAAATTTTAAAAATTTAATTTTATAGACTATTTTATTTTTAGATAAAACTATTTATACAAGGTCAATTGGGTGTCCTGCTGATTTTTTTTATATAAAAACGACACTAGTGTATAAATTTAGGTTCGGTATACTTTGATGTGTCTAACCATTGTTGCCAGTGGAAGTTGGGCCCGTAGCTTGAGGCGGCAGAGAAGATGCGGTGGCTAGAAAAATTTTGGCTTCTCCAGAGAAGTGTCAGCCTCGCTTGCAAGCCATGTCTGACAACCGAGTATACCCCTCATAAAATTTTGATACCTCCAACAAGCTGAGTGGGATATGGGCTTAGCTATAGTTCGGTTTTGTAGCTTTTGAAGCATTGGATTTAATAAACTGCTGCCTAAGTTGAATTTTACAGATGATTCCACAGATTATCGATCCGTATATAATTAAAATACTTTTTTCATATGGTAGGTTTTTTGGATATACAGCCATTTCATAGACACCAGAAGAAATTGTCAAAAGGCTTCTGACCCTAATAGTTAGATTTGGGGCCTTCCTCTTGGTATGAATTATATTTTGGAACTTTATTAGGATGTGTATATAGACCGTTTTCCTACAGGTATTTATTTCGAAGCAGAGATCAGGCGTATAGCCATCTCGCCTTGCTTTGGGGGCTAAAACATTTCCAGGAAAGGCATTTAAAGGTTTTTCAATGGCTTACAAGCAAGGTTACAAATCTTCTAGGGGTCAAAATTTCTCCAGGGGGAAAGCTATTACATGTTTTAAGGATAAGTGACAATACTTAGTGCCAGAGCAGGCTTGAGTGGGGCCTCCAAAATTTTGGGGTAGAGTTCCCTGGCAATCATCAAAATATGTTTCAAATTTTTTGTTTCAAATCTAGTTAATAGGGTGGGAGGCCATCTTTAGAGTGGGACCCCCGAACGGGACGGGGACAGGCAGCTCGTACCCTTGGCCATAATTATTTTCTTGGCAAGAAGCTGTTAAGTTTCACTGGCTTAATATTGCTTTTCGAAATTAGTACACTTTTCGTTAGTTTCTCTCAAGTTCCAAAGTTTAATTTTTTAACTATAAAATGTCAAATTTTGTTTACCCGACACATTTCAAATATATTATCTTGTCTTTGTACCAGATCTGAGTCACATTGGCACATTCTTAAATCCATCTAAACAAGCCTATAATACCATTCTTGAGTTTCCGGCATTTCGTAGTAAACGATTGACTATTGGAGTAGCGCGTTTGTACGGGCCAAGGTCCATCTTAGTCAGCTTATTACCGCATTAAGAGCCATTTCTCGCCTGTTTATTTACCGCAGGCTTTCTCGTCCGGAGACAAACAAAGTATGGTTGTATTTACACTGAGATAAGTCTGGAAATATATCCTCGTTTTCGAGTCACACGGGTGCGCCGAAGAGGGGGACCCAGTAAGATAGACGTTCCTCCAATGCGGATTTTTGTCCTGTACAGGCATTGGTTTATTGAATTAATCGTTAGCGATTGGCCAGTTTTATTTTAAGGTTTTAACAGCAGCCAATAGTTTAGTCGTCCTTTGTCCGTCTTAGCCCCAGCAGTAAACGTTGCTGGGTTTATCATAACCAATTAAAATCGTCCGTGACTTTCACTGGTGCTGCTTTTATAAATACTTGTTTACCAAAACTGCGTATCAGCATTTCAGTGGTGTTTTCATTAGAAGCAACTGCTAAGATTTTCCACTTTAAAGCCAATGTTTGTCTGAAGGGCAACATTGTGACATAGTTAATAGTTGTAACTTTCGGCCAATGTACAAAACGATGCCGTAATAGTAGCGCAAGCATATCCCTAAGCCTAAAGTCTAAGCATAATCCTAAGCGTAAGCGTATGAATGAGCTTACACATAAGCGTATGAATGAGCTTACACATAAGCGTAACCTAAACTAAAACCTAAGTCTAAACAAAAAATAGTCTAAAGCTTAAGCTTACTGTATAACAGCCTCATAGAAAAACGTTCGGCTCCTGATCTTTACATGGGCGTGAATTTCAAACAAGCGTTTCTTGTAATCAGATTTAGAAAAATATTATGTTATATTTTTGATTTTTGTTATAAATAAATCTTCGCTTCAAATGTTGTTTCCAAAATTATTTTGAAATCGAACAACACCAGGCATCACCGACACAAATCTCTTGAAAGGTCTGATACGATATTTCTCAAATGCAAGACAGCATGTTAAGCTGTTTGACAAATCAATTTTTGTTTGAAAGCCAATAAATTATTCTGGGGAGTTAATCTCGCATTGGGGTTTTAAAATTTTATACCGTTTATTAGCTACAGGGTAATTTGCATAATTAATTAAGCCTAAATTAGGACTTTCTACATTATTTCACTAAGTATTACAGTTACAAGCAAATCTAATTTCAGCATTAAAGGGTTTTTGGGTACAAGCAATCTGCATAGACTGTTTACAAATCCCCAAAATCGATAATTCAGAAATTAGCTAATAGATAATTTATATAAGTTTATAAGCCTAAATTTGGACTTTTTACAATATTTCACTAATTATTAAGGTTAAAAGCAAAATAATTTCAGCACTAAAGGGTTTTTATGTGCGAGGAATTTGAATAAATTGTTTACACACCTCCAAAACCGATAAATTAATAGTTAGCTAGTAAATAATTTGCATATTACCATAATTGCTTACGTGTGTTCGAGCTTCGCCTAATAAAGGTAGTCCCACTACGACTGGTTGAATAGTTGTTGTGATGTTCCGATTTTATTTCGGTTTTTCGAATTTTATAAATTTTAAATTTAGGCGTGCAACGATCAGGGGGGAAGTCATGAGAAGCGCAAATATACAAAAAATTTTCAAAATCCAACCATTTTTGAGAAAACGCGGGCTGGAGTGGGAATAACGAACAGATGCTATTATTATAAAACCCAATATTTTAATTTTTTCTTCTTTCGGTGCCGACGGTCACCACACCTATACGTACTACCTAAATTTCATAATCCCTTACGCTCTTCTGAAACAAGTTAACAATAGACAGCCTAACGTCGATCAAAATATTATCATATGAATATTACGAAAATAATTAAAGCTAGAACGCTCCACATACGTATTTTGGACACTATTCACTATTCCAGTTGATTTCATATACCTATGCAAATTACTATATACTAAATCATTATAGTTATATAAATAGATGATTGGATTGTGTAGATTTACTTTATACATTGCTCTATAAGATTTTTAGTTTAGTTATGACATTTTTGTAACAAAGATGTTGGCTTTAATTGTAAATATTGCAACCAAGTTGACTAGTTTCATTTTATTTCGTAACTTTTTACCTATGGATATAGTCAGAATTTTTGAAATTGGGGCTTTACGACCTATCAAACTTTCGTAGGGGTAAGGTTTCTTGTGTTACAAACTGAAAAAATATCTAAGAACCCGATACAAATATTCCATAGACGTGTTGATTCCAAAACATCCCTGGCTACTGAAATTATCAACCTGAGAACTGCATCTCGATCGTAAAAATTTACCGCTTGAATTCGTGATTTTTTTCCTTTATTTCTTTAGACAAATATTACTATTTTGATAAAATAACTCAAAAAACGCTCATTTGAAGATGTTTCGTTTATAAAATGGCAACTTTAAAATGCGAATACTTTTATAGAACTTTAATATTTGAAAAAATATGTGAAAAATATCAGCGGCATTTTGTAGAAGAAAATTTAAATCGTTTAAGTATTATAGTAGTTGTAGCACAGCTTTGGCAGTAGTTTAACATTTCAATATTTTTAATTGACCTTGTAAATATATATATATATATATATATATATATATATATATATATATATTTATTTATTTTTTTTATATCTAAATGCAGGCTGGGTGTCAAGAAAGTTCAAAAACAACTCGTTTTAAAGTTTCTGAATAGACAGAAATGGGGCCCCATGTATAGAATACGGCCGGATCGTTTTCTGGAGGGGCTATAATAGAGGCAGTTTAAGATTTAGACAAATTTTTTTGCTTAAAGGCTCAGGCTTAGGCTTACGAATACGCTCATCCACACGCTTAGGCTTAGGCTTAGGCTTAGGCTTAGGCTTAAGCTTTAGGCTTAGGAATATGCTTATACTACTGTTCTGGCCTGTTCTATACATGGGCCAAAACGGGTATGTTTACGAGAATCTGCCTCTACTTTAATAGAATATAGGGCCAAAAATGAAAAAGTTTATTTAAATTATAAAAAAACCTATTGTCTGAAGCCTGCTATCAGGGCCGGAGCAGCCACCCCCCATACCACCCATTTGAGGAGGCCGCCACCCCTAAATGGGATCCCACCCTAGACCGGTTGAAACAAAACCCGTTTTAGTTTTAAAATGCGTCTGGCTTCTCGCTCGCGAGTTTGGGGGCCCCACCGTGGAACTTAGGGGGAGCCCCACCCCAGCCTGCTCCGGCATGGCCTGCTATATGTGTACCTTTAATAGACGAATAGCGAATTAGACTGGCTTTAACTGTGTCTCGTAATGTTATTATTTATCTTTTCACAAACAAACTGGTTTCAACTTATTTTGTACGAAAGGTTTTTTGTGTTGTAAAATAAAAAAATTAATTTTTCACTTAATATTTACTCAATAACATTCTTCATTTTAAAAAGCTGAAAATTTTTGGCCAATGTTGTTTTTACGGCCGTAACAGTAGATTTAGCGTATTCGTAAGCCTAAGCCTAAGCATTTCAAAAGCGTATTCCTAAGCCTAAACGTTTAGCTTGAGCAAAAAGTGTAGTCTAGAATGTAAGCCTACTCCTTTACTTACCTTTCAGAAACCGGGACGGCCTTAAAAGTAACATGGGTCAAGTTTTTAATCGAGTTTTATTTTTAAAACTTTATTTGGTGCGGCACTTGCATTGATAGTTCAGCTGCGGTGGGAGAACAAGGCGCCGCTTTTGATCTAACAACCTCACTCGTCGGCCGACAACTTGTAAATGCGAAATTCCATCTACTCAACGAGTCGTCGACCATCATTATACTTTGGTTTAGGCTCAAAATTGCGCTTAAAATTTTGCTTATCTTTATTCATAGGCTTTGAGACACTGTTGTGCGACAAGTTGTCGGGCAACACCCTTCGTTGTAGCGAATTTTATCCTTAGCGACACGTCCGTAGCAAGCTCATCATGCTCGATGGAACAATAAGTTATTAGACGGGGTATGACGGGATCCATAGTGACACTCGAACCAGGCTAAAAGTTTTCACCGGGTTGTTAGAGTATTTGGCCAATGTAAAGAACAGAAGCAAAACAGTATTATAAGCATATTCGTAAGCCTAAGTCTAAGCCTAAACGTAAGAATGAGCATATTCATAAGCCTAAGCCGAAGCGTAAGCCAATCAAAAAATTAAGTCTAAAACTTAAACTTATTCTTTTCTAGTTTCACTAAAAAACGTTCCGCGCCTGATCTTTACATCGGTCGAATATTTCTATCGCGACTTTAGAACCTTGGCTAAACCTCTGGCAACCATGTCACTTGGCAAAAGGAGGCCTACTGACGTTGAACATCGTTGTCCAGCTGGTTTTTTCTAAATAAATGAAAACAACAAACCTGTTATTCATTTTATGTATGATAAAGTAATAAATTTAGCAATTTTATTACAAAATTAATTCTATTTTTCTAGTACGAAACTGTAATAAAATAGTGCGAAGTCACGCAAGTCATTGCTCTCGTTACTTAAAATCGCTGATTAAAATATATAAACTTGACGATAATGAAAATGTCGTTTAATGAAGAATTTTTAGGTGAACTCTATTCACAGGTTTGGAAGACATGGACCTTTATAAGGGTTCCGTAGCCGGCATGCAACGTTTTCAGAGCCTTTTATGATTGTATTATTACCTTAGATAAGCTCGGGCCCGTACTTACCAGGTAGGGATGGCTCAGCCACCCTATAAAAAATTTTGGCGAAAATTTTCCACGTTACTTGTAAGTCAACGAAAACTCTTGTATGGAGGTACCTAAAAAATTTCTTAGCCCTCTTTAGGGCAAGGTGAGCTGGCTACGGACACTGGGTAAAGGTTTCGCTTTAAATGTAGGGCTGAATGTACGACAGCTCCAATTATGTGCTCATTTACTATTGTGTAACTAGGGATGAATGACCAATGTAAAGACAGGGTCGGAACAGTATTATAAGCATATTCCTAAACCTAAGCCTAAGTCTAAGCCTAAACCAAGCAAAAAATTAGTCTAAAGCTTAAGTTTAAACGTTCTGCCCCTTATCTTTGCATGGGCCGGACGAATTAAGGTGCGAAAAAAATTCGCTTTTCGTAAAAATATTTATTTAGTTCTCATATTCACACTATTTTATACTACAAATATTTCTGGTTTGAAGACATCAAAACTCATAGTCTCACGGCCCTGTAACAACGAATCATTTTGAACGTTAAATGTACAATGTTTGGCACTGTTTAGGCCCCCCACCCCCACTCGCCCACAGCGACCTACCGCCTAGCCAGCTCACCTGCCCTAAAGAGGCAAGAAATTTAGTACCTCCATACAAGAGTTCTACTACAATAACTAAAATTCGCCGAAATTTTCCCCAAGAGCGCCAATCTCGACCTAATACGCCGAGCTTATCTAAGTAATATAATCAAAAAGCCAAAACTCATCCCTACAACCCTTATAAATCCATTCTTCCAAACCTAATAATCACCTAAAAATTCTTCATTAAACACATTTCATTATCTCAATATATATTAATCACATTTAAAACTCTAGACAAAATACTTCTACTTCCACTATTTATTACATTTCTACTAGAAAAATAATAATAATTTTAAATAAAATTCTAAATTATACTTTATCATACATAAAATAATAACATTTTTTCATTTATTAAAAAAACCACTACAACATTTCAACTCATACCTCCTTTTCCAATACATTTCCAATTTACCAATTCTAAATCCATAAAAAAATATCTACCATAAAATCACCAACTTTTTTAAAACTTAAAAAATAATTAATTTATACTTAATTTTTTATTCTTACCTTCCTTACTTATAATATCTCATTCTTACTTTACTTAACTTACTTACAATATCTTATAATACTTTTTCTTCTTTCTTTACATTCCAAAAACAATTTAACCCTAAAACTTTTACCTTTCATCACTATATCCCTCATACCCCCTAATAACTTATTTTCCATCACAATACTTCTACACTTCCTAAATAAAATCTACAACAATTCCCACAACTTTTATACATTCAATATGAATAAAGATAAGCAAAATTTTAAGCGCAATTTTGAGCCTAAACAAAGTATAATGATGGTCGATGACTGTTGAGTAGTGGAATTTCGCATTTAAAGTTGTCTGCTGACGAGTGAGGTTGTTAGTAAAGCGGCGCCTTGTTCTCCCACGCAGCTGAACTATAATGAAGTGCCGCACAAATAAAGTTTTAAATAAAACTCGATTAAAAACTTGACATGTTACTTTTAAGGCTGTCTCGGTTTCTGAAAGGTAAGTAAGGAGTAGGCTGAAATCAGACTACACTTTTTGCTCAAGCTAAGCGTTTAGGCTTAGGAATACGCTTTTGAAATGCTTAGGCTTAGGCTTACGAAGATACGCTAAATCTACTGTTACGGCGTAAAAACAAATTGGCAAAAAATTTTCAGCTTTTTAAAATGAAGAATGTTATTGAGTAAATATTAAGTGAAAAATTAATTTTTTTATTTTACAACACAAAAAACCTTTCGTACAAAAATAAGTTTAGTCAGTCTGTTTGTGAAAAGATAAATATAACATTACTAGAGTAGCGTCTATTCGCTATTCGTCTATTAAAGGTAATATGGGCTGCGGGGGCTGGGGGGCGGGTCTCCTGGTTCGGTGGGGCCCCACTCGCGGCGAGAGCGCGATTTTATAGGGTTTTGTTTCCGGCTGGGTGGGTCATTTGGGGGTGGTGGCCTCTCTGGGTGGTTGGGGGGTGGCTGGCTCTTGCTGTAGGAGGCTTGAAGAAGGTTCTTATAATTTATACTTTTCATCTCTTGGCTGTATTCTATTAAAGAGGGGTTCTCGAACATACCTGTTTTGGCCATGTATAGAAAGGCAGAAAGTAGTATAGATATTCTAGCTGGGCTTAGCTAGCTAGCTAGCTAGAGCCTTTAAGCAAAAAAAATTTGTCTAAATCTTAAACTGCCTCTATTATAGCCCCTCCAGAAACGTATCCGGCCGTATTCTATACATGGGGCCCCATTTCTGTCTATTCAGAAACTTTAAAACGAGTTGTTTTTGAACTTTCTTGACACCCAGCCTGCATTTAGATATAAAAAATAAATAAATATATATATATATATATATATATATATATATATATATATATTTACAAGGTCAATTAAAAATATTGAAATGTTAAACTACTGCCAAAGCTGTGCTACAACTACTATAATACTTAAACGATTTTAAATTTTCTTCTACAAAATGCCGCTGATATTTTTCACATATTTTTTCAAATATTAAAGTTCTATAAAAGTATTTGCATTTTAAAGTTGCCATTTTATAAACGAAACATCTTCAAATGAGCGTTTTTTGAGTTATTTTATCAAAATAGTAATATTTGTCTAAAGAAATAAAGGAAAAAAATCACGAATTCAAGCGGTAAATTTTTACGATCGAGATGCAGTTCTCAAGTTGATATTTTCAGTAGCCAGGGATGTTTTGGAATCTACACGTCTATGGAATATTTGTATCGCGTTCTTACATATTTTTTCAGTTTGTAACATAAGAAACCTTACCCCTACGAAAGTTTGATAGGTCGTAAAGCCCCAATTTCAAAAATTCTGACTATATCCATAGGTAAAAAGTTACGAAATAAAATGTAGCCAGTCAACTTGGTTGCAATATTTACAATTAGAGCACAACATCTTTGTTACAAAAATGTCATAACTAAACTAAAAATCTTATAGAGCAATGTATAAAGTAAATCTACACAATCCAATCATCTATTTATATAACTATAATGATTTAGTATATAGTAATTTGCATAGGTATATGAAATCAACTGGAATAGTGAATAGTGTCCAAAAAATACGTATGTGGAGCGTTCTAGCTTTAATTATTTTCGTAATATTCATATGATAATATTTTGATCGACGTTAGGCTGTCTATTGTTAAGTTGTTTCAGAAGAGCGTAAGGGATTATGAAATTTAGGTAGTACGTATAGGTGTGGTGACCGTCGGCACCGAAAGAAGAAAAAATTTAAATATTGGGTTTTATAATAATAGCATCTGTTCGTTATTCCCACTCCAGCCCGCGTTTTCTCAAAAATGGTTGGATTTTGAAAATTTTTTGTATATTTGCGCTTCTCATGACTTCCCCCCTGATAGTTGCACGCCTAAATTTAAAATTTATAAAATTCGAAAAACCGAAATAAAATCGGAACATCACAACAACTATTCAACCAGTCGTAGTGGGACTACCTTTATTAGGCGAAGCTCGAACACACGTAAGCAATTATGGTAATATGCAAATTATTTACTAGCTAACTATTAATTTATCGGTTTTGGAGGTGTGTAAACAATTTATTCAAATTCCTCGCACATAAAAACCCTTTAGTGCTGAAATTATTTTGCTTTTAACCTTAATAATTAGTGAAATATTGTAAAAAGTCCAAATTTAGGCTTATAAACTTATATAAATTATCTATTAGCTAATTTCTGAATTATCGATTTTGGGGATTTGTAAACAGTCTATGCAGATTGCTTGTACCCAAAAACCCTTTAATGCTGAAATTAGATTTACTTGCTTGTAACTGTAATACTTAGTGAAATAATGTAGAAAGTCTTAATTTAGGCTTAATTAATTATGCAAATTACCCTGTAGCTAATAAACGGTATAAAATTTTAAAACCCCAATGCGAGATTAACTCCCCAGAATAATTTATTGGCTTTCAAACAAAAATTGATTTGTCAAACAGCTTAACATGCTGTCTTGCATTTGAGAAATATCGTATCAGACCTTTCAGAGATTTGTGTCGGTGATGCCTGGTGTTGTTCGATTTCAAAAATAATTTTGGAAACAACATTTGAAGTGAAGATTTATTTATAACAAAAATCAAAAATATAACATAATATTTCTAAATCTGATTACAAGAAACGCTTGTTTGAAGTTTATGCCGATGTAAAAATCAGGAGCCTAACGTTTTCTCATGAGGCTGTTATACAGTAAGCTTAAGCTTTAGACTATTTTTTTTTAGACTTAAGGTTTTAGTTTAGGTTACGCTTATGTGTAAACTCGTTCACACGCTTATGTGTAAGCTCATTCATACGCTTACGCTTAGGATTATGCTTAGACTTTAGGCTTAGGGATATGCTTGCGCTACTATTACGGCATCGTTTTGTACATTGGCCGAAAGTTACAACTATTAACTATGTCACAATGTTGCCCTTCAGACAAACATTGGCTTTAAGTGGAAAATCTTAGCAGTTGCTCCTAATGAAAACACCACTGAAAAATGCTGATACGCAGTTTTGGTAAACAAGTATTTATAAAAGCAGCA
>JASANG010001410.1:0-27785 GCA_030248215.1 Enoplolaimus lenunculus
GGCATTCATGAATATATATTTCATTTGGTAGTGCCGTATAAAATGAATGAGTTATGGTCGATCATATATGTCCGCTATAATTTTAGTTATTATTGCAAGATTTCAAATTCGGGTAAAGTTTCATATACGGAAAAACTCAGAAGGGTAGTCTAAATTTAATATCAGATTGTACGCCTTCAAATGGCATTCATGAATATATATTTCATTTGGTAGTGCCGTATAAAATGAAAGAGTTATGGTCGATCATATATGTCCGCTATAATTTTAGTTATTATTGCAAGATTTCAAATTCGGGTGAAGTTTCATATACGGAAACACTCAGAAGGGTAGTCTAATTTTAATATCAGATTGTAGGCCTTCAGATGGCATTCATGAATATATATTTCATTTGGTAGTGCCGTATAAAATGAATGAGTTATGGTCGATCATATATGTCCGCTATAATTTTAGTTATTATTGCAAGATTTCAAATTCGGGTGAAGTTTCATATACGGAAACACTCAAAAGGATAGTCTAAATTTAATATCAGATTGTAGGCCTTCAGATGGCATTCATGAATATATATTTCATTTGGTAGTGCCGTATAAAATGAATGAGTTATGGTCGATCATATATGTCCGCTATAATTTTAGTTATTATTGCAAGATTTCAAATTCGGGTGAAGTTTCATATACGGAAACACTCAGAAGGGTAGTGTGCCGTATAAAATGAATGAGTTATGGTCGATCATATATGTCCGCTATAATTTTAGTTATCCGGGACCGAATAGAAGGGGACCGTTGCAACCGATTAAGGCGGTCGCCCCATTTCATATGTTAGGAGTGGACGTAATTGGGCCACTACTACCTTCGGAAACAGGGAATAAGTATATCGTCTGCTTTATAGATTACTTTACAAAGTGGCCAGAGGCATATGCCACACAGGATCAGACGGCTAGGACGATATTAAGTCTGATTACGGACAGGTTGGTACCGACGTATGGGGTACCCAGGGTAATTTTATCGGATCAAGGTCCGGCGTTTGTGTCGGAACTTTATAAGTGTGAGATGGCGCGCCTAGGGACGCGAGTCGCGTATAGCACGCAATATCACCGTCAGGCTAATGGATTGGTGGAGAGATGGAATCAGACATTGATTCGGATCTTGAAGCCGATAGTGGAGTTACAGGTGAAAAATTGGGATGACTGTTTGGGAGTGGCGTTGCTCGCGTATAGAACAACGATTCATTCAACTACAGGACCGACACCGTTTTTCCCGATGTATGGGCGAGATCCGGATCCACCAGAAGAGAATAGGTATATGTCGGAAATTGCAGAGGCGGTGGATCCGGTCGGCGCACGGGTACACGGGTTTATGGACCAGCTATCAAGAGCCTGGGACATTACGGCGAAACAGATTCAGAGGGCCCAAACGTAATATATGGCGCATTACGATAGGCGGGCCAGGAGTCGAGATTCCTCTATAGGATATATTGTGATCATGAAAAGCCGGTTCAAGTTGTAAGGGAAACGGTTGGCGAACAAGTTTCATCCGGAGTTTGAAAGGTTGTTCAGGGTGAGAGCAGTTGAGGGACCCAATTTAAAGTTACAATACTGAGGTCTGTAGAGGATTATCTGCAGTATGAGAGGAGGCTGAGACCCCAGGAACAGGAAAGGCCAGCGGATGACGCGACGTGTTATATATGCAAAGGGAAATATGTAACGGATGTCGATACGGATTTAGAGATTGATTGGGTGCAGTGCGACCTATGTTTGGAGTGGTACCACTTCGCTTGTGTCGGACTGGAAAAGGAACCTCCCCAGCAGATTTGGTATTGTCCATACTGCACGGTAATAGTGGAGGACCCCATATGACTATATGAGACGGGAGGACATGGGGAAAATGCGCGGATTCTATGTATAGAATACGCGTTTTTATTTTTTATAAAAATTAATAAACCTATATTTGTTCTTTTTAGAAAATATTATTTATTACTATTAATTGTTGTTAATAAGAATCTAGTAGTTAGTTATCGTTACAACAATTATCGTGAATTTGCTAAAGTTTTATTTTTTCGTCAACGTAAATGGATTCAGGCACGTGATAGTAAAAGGAACCAGAGTTGCCAGGGAGCGATGCCGAAAGTGGTGTCGAAATCGGCGGTGCTAAAGGAGGTGCAGGGTTCGTCCCCATTAGCGGGGTAGCGGCATCCGTGCCACTCGCTCGAGTTTTGGGTGCCGAACTCTGCACTGGGAAGAGAATGGGGTAAACCGCTGTAGATAGCGTTAATATCAAACGAACGGCAGGCAGATATAGCAGTAAACATAATAGATGCTTCCAGGACAAATATTTTGTCGTGTGATATTGAAGGCATCTCATGGGATGAGAAAAAGGGTTTGAAGTACAGGGACGCGCTGGAGTTATACATGGCGGCGCCAAAGGATAATCCGCATCCGTCAACGATGGGGATTTTTCCGCCGGTGATCAACGAGTACATTGATGATGACTGGTTGGCCGGGCCGTCTGAAAAGAAATACAGGAACAGGATTCGGTTGTTGCAGATTGGAACAACGGAAGGTGCAGTGTTACTTGTGGACGTACATGCTTTCGGCGGTACGGTTCCGGAACAGATTCAAAGTCTGTTGTGGAACCCGCAGAAAGTAAAGGTATGGTGAGATATTAAGGCCGATAAAATGATGTGGGAAGCCGGAATAAAGGAACCGTTTCCGGATGATGAACAAACGGGGGATTTGCAGAGGGTGTATGGCAGCCTCTTCAGGGAGAACAGTTTGCGGTGAGCGATAAAGCGGTATTTCGGAGTGGATAAAGGAGAGACACCGCATACGGGAAAGTGGATCGGCCTGTTGCGCCGAAACACCTCAAAGGGCCATCCACGAGAAGACGTGGCGGATTTAGACTTTCTGAAGTTAGTACATTACGCGGCGTTGGACGTGATGGTGGCGGATCTGGCGGTGGCAATGGTGTCACGGCAAACAGATCATGTGGTGGACCGGACACATGAGGCAGTAGTGTTCGAATTATATAAGATAATAGAGGTGTTCGGGCAGAAGAATGGGAAAAAGCCGGAGGTACAAATGGGAAGTAGTCCACAGCTACCGGTATCGTTGAGGGACTACCAGGACTATGAGTCAGAGTGCATGAGGTTATTCGAGGAGACGTTCAGGCAAGTAGAAGGAGAGCGGCACCCACAGCGTGTGTCGGTCTTTCAGTTGTTTCGGGGAGTAACGCGGCCGCTGGATATATCGATTCCAGATAACATGCAGCGGATGTCGTTACTCTGGCCGTCGGAAACGGAATTGAAAGCTCAAGTGGAAAGGAGTGCGGCGGAAATCGCGGCGCATAAGATGGAACAGGATGCAATAGAAAATTGGCCAGAGTGGGCACGGAACTTGATTCGGAGGGCAAAGGAGCAGCCGACCGCGAAAAAGGAAACACCAAAGGAGAAAGCCAAACGGAAACAATATTTTGTTTCGGTTAAACCGGGCGAGCAGGACTGGGAGTCAATTTACGTCCAGTCGATTGTCTCGTCAGGAGAGAACCCGCTGGAGAAGGAATTCGCAGGGCGGAAAAAGCCGTGCGGTACATCGGTGCAAACGGACGTAATTCCTAAAAAGGAAGTGGAACAGTGGTTCGACAGTCATTTCGATAAGATGAAACAGCGGGCAGCAGGATCAGGAATGTTGAGGGCGTCGGACGATATGCCGATAACTTATGCAGAGGTAATGACGCCAGGCGGACAGGAGATAATGCGGAACGTGCGGAGAAAGCACGGTAGCAGTACGGCAGTGGTGGGAGTGTCACCACTTAAGGTGAATTTGGATGCGGAATATAAACGGTTATTGGGACTTAAAGGGAGAGAGCAACTGGCAGCGGTTGAAATAACCCCGTCAGTGGAGAGCCTGACGGAGATGGAGGTTTCGGAAGTAGAACCTACATTGTCAGGCGAGGCGCAGAAACGGTCGAGTCTGTCAAGTCGGGGGGCGTCAGTCGGGGGGCGTCGACAGCGACGTCACCTGTAGAGAAAACGGATGGGAAGAAAAAGAAATGGAAAAAGAAGGAAGGTGACGTAGAGGTGAACTTGGACGGGTCAAGCGAGGAGGAACAAATGGATACAGAGACGGTAGAGAAAGGAGCAGAGCGGATGGATATACTATCGGCAAAGCCGGGTTCGGACCAATTGTGCACACCAGAGGCAACTGGAAAAGGAAAAGGTGACGGCAAAGGTAAACAGGTGACAGTTAGCGGAAGCGCATCGGATAGCGCTTCGGTTACGGAGATTAAAAAGGAATGGAAAGTGTTGGACCCGGAGGCGTATCAGGAGGGGAGATACCCACGGATGCCGGCGGATACTACATCGATCGTGGAAGGTTCACCCTTCCTGGCGCAGCTGTGTGTAACTCCTCCTCCCCCGCCGTTGCCGAAAGGAGTATATTGGGCAGAGACAGCACCGGACCCTCCAGTCGCAGGGTCGGGGTTAGCGGAGTTTAGTCCTGCCTTGTTTTTAGAGGAGGCGTTGAATCGGGATATTGAAAGCAGGCAGCTGCAGGTTAAGGATATGATCGAAAGGTTGAAGGCAGCGATTACCGGAATATACCAACCAGGGGGATTCGGGGTTACGGAAGTGGAAAGTGCCTACACGATGGTGCAGGCAAACGTACGGGATTTGGAAGGAAATTGGACGTTGAGAAAGGAAACGGATATCGGAACGCGTAACGCATAACCGGAAAAGGATAGTGGAGCTGAAAACAAGGGTTTTAGCGGCTGGGGACCAGCGGCAGAGAGCTCACGAGCATGTTACCGGTGCGGAACAGATGGTGAAGCAAACGGAGGAAAAGGTAAAGGAAAAAGAAACCGAGCGTCAGGCAATGATGGAGAAGTTGAATAAGGCATTAGAGGAAGTAATGAAGCTCGTAGGGGAAAAGAGGCACCTGGAGAACCAGGTGCAGGAATTGGCTAACGAGAACGAGAAGTTGAAAAAGAAGTTAGCCGGAGATAGATGGGAGGAGTCACCGGAGCCGTCCGACGAAAGGACGTCTGCGAGTCAAAAAGGGGTGTTGAAGAGACAAAGGTCTCAAACGCCAGGACGTGCACGGAAAGCGGTGTGTATGGAAATAGAAGAAGTGGAGTTGTCCGGGGGCACGAAGGACGAGACGTCAGTACAGGTGATAGGTGAGAAGGACGTGCCGCGGACAACGGGTCTACAAAGGAAACACGATACGCGAGACCAAACAGCCTGGCAGATAGCGCAAAGGACTAGGAGACCCGTGAAGGGCATAGTGGTCTTTCCGGATATGGTCATCCTATCAAGGGGACACATGCTGATCAACTATAAAGGCGGATTTCAGTATGTGTTGCACTCAAATTATTTTGAGGGCAATGATTCCCCGGAGCAGTCGGATATAGGGATTCCTAAGGAGTTGTTGGGGCATCTGGCCACGCACTGGTCGACAGCAGCGATAAAGGCGTTCGAGTTTTATCTGCGGAAGGAGGCCTTGATTTCGGAATGGTTGGAGTGCTTGAACTATGCGGAGCGCGGCTAAGCGGCGTGTTTATTCCGCATGGTGAAGATGGAACCGCAGACGTATCAGGCGGTAATGAGATGGTTCGGAAGGATAGTGAGAGAGGCGGCGGCGCGTGCAGTAGTCACGCGCAGTCTGCATTGGGGAAAGGCGCCAGCGGACTTCTTTGTACCGCTGTCGGCCCATGTAATTATGCAGCTGTTTGACAGGTCAAAGGATCCGCAGGTGGCAAGGATAAGGCCGATGATTACAGCCCGGGCTTATGCGAACCAGAAACATTGGGCTATAAGAAGGAAGCTGGAGCGAGAGAATTTGAAGGCGTTAGAGCCGGGGGATCCAATAGTGAGGGCAGAAATGAAACAAAAATTGCTGCCGTCGCAGAAGGAAGTACAGGCGGAAACGGAGAAAGTGATAAAGGTGAGTACGTTACGGGCGGTAGCGAATTTAGCGCTATGGTTTCCGGAGGCGTACCCGTATCCAGAAAAGAAAAGGCAGACGGAGTTACCGGAGTTGGCACCGGATGAGGATTCAAGGAGACAATTGGCGGATATGGTCGAAGATTACGACCAAAAGGAGACTGACGAGTTGGCCAGGATTGCAGAAATAAATAGGAGATCCCTGTGCTTGTGTCGAGGGCACTTGTTTGACGATCTGGAGAAAGCGGCTCGCGGAGAGGAGCCAATGGATACGCAGATAGCAGGACAAGAGGAAGCACAGCCGGGTCCGAGCAAAGCTCGCACGCGGTCCGAAACGCAGGCGGAATCGGCCGGCGGACAGGCGGAGGAGAAAAGGAGAATGGAGCACGAACCGGTGAGTGAGGGGGAGTTTGACGTGCTGCAAGAAGCAGGGCCAACTCCGTCTCCGGAATAGGAACAAAGGAAATCGGTGGTGAAACCAAAGCCAAGGGAGGAGGAGGAAACGCGGGCGGAGAGATATGTAACGCCTCCGCCGCCGGAGAAAGAGGGGTCAGAAGGAAAGCTGACGCCGAGGAGATCACCACGGATACAGAAATAGGAGGAGGCGAAGGTGCAGGAGAAATCGAAGGAGTTATTGTGGGAGGAACTGATAAAGCTGCAACCTCCAAAGGTGAGATCGCAGTCGGAGTCAGATGAAAAGCCGAGTAGAAGTTTGGGTCGGCCACCGGAACCGGGATATATCGCCGTGAAAGGGCCGGACGGGAAATTGAAATGGAGGTTTGACAAGGATGCCAGGAGAAGGGCAATGGCCCAGAGGGCGCGCGTTAGTCCGATAAGACCAACGGGCGGTTATGTACAACCGGACGCGGGGTCGGTGGTAAGCAAGATCGGGCAGACGCAAGCGAATCCTTTGCATAGTGCATCGGCTGCACGATCACAGACATCGCCTGGGTACCGAGGACAGGGAACAGTGACGCAGGGGGCAGCCGTGAGTCCACCCGCTGGGACGACAGGGGTACGGCCTCGTGTTCGGCAATTGTCGGACGAGAGGTACCCGGTACGGGTTGGCGGTCAAGTGGGACAACCGCAAGTGGCACTGGGGCGTGGTTATTACAAGCAGCAAGTGGAGAATGTACGTCAGGCGATTCGAGAAAGTCGCCAATTGGAGCGACGGCAACAACAGCAACAGCGGACCTCGCAATGGTTGGGACGTGAAAACCAATGGGTGACACAGGAAGAGTTTGACGCGTACTATGCAGGCACGCCGAAATATACGCGTCGACAGCATTTTTATGGACTGGTAATAGACTTTGTATTGTGGGTTTTGTTAAGGTGATGTTTCGGTGGTAATGTTACGGGGTGCTGGGGCAGGACTGGTACGCTGGGTAATGTGAGGTTAATTGACTTTATTGGGCTGGTATTTTGGTACGTTAATTCGGTGACGGTTGTGGGGTGATGTCGTGCCGAAGGGGGATGTAGGTGGCTCTGCCACACTTAAACCTTTTTCAAATTAAAAACTAAAACTTAAAATAAAACCTTAAATCAAAACCACACCTTAAGGGAGTCCCTGGCTCCACCTAGTCTCTCTTAGAACTTAAGTTAGGCTTAGGCGTTGCTACAAGGCGTAGAAATTATAGAATCGACGCTATGGCGGCTGTGTCAGCAATGTCAACTTACCTGGGCCCTGCGTGGCCATTGAGTATCTGTTGAATAATATTGCATATGTCGTTCGTCGTATTTGCTAGAAAGGACATAGGTAGGCTATGTCAGCACCAAAATGGTGCTTGTTAATTAGTTGTTGTACAGTGTTATTGTTGTTGTTGTAGGTGGAGTGTTTTACCGGGTGTGTGGCTCTGGACCTCAACCGCATAGCGGACTCCCAAATGTGAGTGTCGGCGATATGCAAATGAGGTCAAGACGCGTATAGGGTAGCCGGGACCGGAATCAGTATGGTATCTTGAGCTAGTGTGAAACGGTGATTTTTCTTGGTGCTTGAAACTTTTGCGTATAGTACGGTCTAGTGTTTATTCTTGGAGTTTTACGTTCATATCAGAGTGAAGTCGAGCAGTGGTAAGTAAGACTTGAAGTGGATTAGTTTAAGATTGTCACGGTGGCATAAACATGTGAAGGAAACTCGGGTCTTGCAGTTACAGGCGTGTTGCGCAAGGGCAGGATTTACCCAGTATCGGATACTTGTGTTATGTGTTAAAGGCGACTTGGGAATTATTAGGAGAACCTGGGAACAGTAGTCTAATAAATCTAACGGGGTTAGATTTATTATTCTACAACGGAGTGGGCCAAATCTAACGGGGTTAGATTGGTCGGTAAAATTTGGTGTAACTGTAATGGGGTTAGAGTGCACGGTTTACAGGGTGCAATTCTAACGGGGTTAGGATTGCACGGAGTCTGGAAAAAGATAAACGTATTAGTAACGATAAAGCCAGTGGCTGGATTAACCAGATTCAGGCGTCGGCTTTGAGGATTCCGGCTCAGGCTGCCAGTTAAATTACATAACCTGTGATTTACTGGTATTTAATATTGGGTGTTATAACGGGTTTGGGAGGGTTAATAAACATTTACCGGCCGCGTTTACTAAATCAGAGCGATAAGCGAACATCGAGAAAAGGACTGCATAAAGGAGGTACAGGTTACAGGGCTGAGTCAAAATCACGAACTTCTCACACGAACGAAGGTGTTTATTGTATAAACGGAACAACTAAAAGCTAACATATATATACAAATGAACAGTTAGCACGTAAATTATGCAACTGACAGAGCAATTTTAATTTTGTAAAAGATAAGGGTAGATAAGGGTGGCGCTATACTTGCTGTGCGGCGTCGTCCAACGCCGTACGGCACCGCAAGTTAAAAAATTTTGTTTATGAATTGTTATGGTATACCACGTAGTAAACATGCGCTTTGCGGAACGGAACCCGACGCCGTCAAAAGTATAGCGCTTCTTTATGTACCTACACTTTAGTATTCGATCTTGATACTTTCAACTGACAATAGGGCTGTTGTTTGGTTTTATTCTTATCCTTTGCGAAGCGTGGGCAATTTTTTTCTTAATGATGCGGGGTTCACGTTATAACTGAGGCAGCCTGGAACACGTTTTGTCCCTATGACTATAGCTGTTAACATTTTGTCTGTCCGTTTATCCGCTATGAGATTCAAAAAATTTGAATTGTCTGCTATCCTGACGTGACATCTACTGTTTGTACAGCAATATCATATGATATTCCAAATATTGTCTGCGAGTATCATATGATATACTTGAAAATGTCTGCTTTTTACTGTTTTATTTAGTGTGCACAAATTCCATTGTCCTGTATAAATATCATATGATATTTAGTAGAATTTTGGAATATCATATGATATTCGCATAAATGTCCCGCAGTATCACATGACAAATGGTTATTTGTATACAATGATCGCTTGACATATTGGCATTTTGCCTACATATCCGCTATTCGGATCACAAAATTTTATGTTGACGTCGAATCAACTTGGACAAAACGTGTTCCAAGCTGCCCCAGTTATAACGTGAACGCCGCATGAGTGTCTGTTTTAAACGATAACGCTAGAAAAGTGTTATTAATATTTCAAGTCAGTCGTTCGTTTTCGTGTTGTCAAAATTTTAAACCTGAAACGTTTAGACGTGCTTTTTCCTGACGTAAAGTCCAAAATCGACATGTATAGGTTTTGCGGCCTATGTATAGGATAGGGCCAGAACAATTCTGTCCTGTTCTATACATGGGCCAGTTTTGTTGTAACAGCGCACCGAAATTTCTAAAATTTTAAAGACAAAATTACGGATCCACCGAAATTTTCTATATTTTAGATGAATTCCGTAATTTTTACTTCATTTCGATTAATTGCAACATATCTGTTCTGTAATGAAAAATTGCGAATATATGCTCTTATTTCTTAAACTGTCGGCATATGTAAATCTTTTTGAAGTAACACCACCTCTTCAATATATGTGCACCAATGGGATTCAGACTTAAGCATAAGTATCCATGTTCAAAATTAGACAGCGGTATATATACTGGGATGTTAACAGGCTCTGGCACTGAAATAAAAAGATTAAAAATATTAGTGTATTAAAAATTCATGACACGCGCAATATATAGTGCAGTCGAGGTAATTAATTTTCAAACTGAAGAATATAGCAGAAGCTTTTATTTTCAAGAAGTACTATTTTGTTAGCGGATAAGTCTGAAACATATATTTTTAAAGCCGACTAGTTTTAGAGTAAGCGTTTTTGGGCTTATTTATAAACAAATCCATATTGGAAGGTACGTGAGGGGTTGGCATAATGTAATTAAAACTGCAAAACCTAATTGCACCCTTATTCTTTAATGAAGTGACATTGTCACTACGAGTTCATAAATGTTGTGCAAATACAGCTGACTAGATACTTTTCGTTGGCTTTAATTAATACTCTAGCACAAACCGAATAACAGCAAGCACACATTTTCTACCTCAATTTTAGGCCCTCCAAAATCATTGTATGCCTCTTGTGTACATTTTCCAACCCTTCCTAGCTAAGCGACGGGCCTGCTAAGGTATTTGCTCTCGTTTATTACAATGGACCGATACCATAAACGGATACTGATTTTAGCTGAAGCGTGTTTATGTATAATGACAGCCCGCACATGTACTGAACAGTTTGTCAAAAAAGCAAAATGGATAGTTAAACGAACACGCATTTTTACCGGAAACAGAAACTAAACGGAAATCTTGTTGCATTATGCAACAAAACCTAGGCTCAGCATCAAGAAGCATCCGGACTTTGCTCGAGAATTGTGCTATGTACAGGTAGGAATGTCAACGCCTTTGAGTGCTTGTTCGTAAACCAGCTCTGCAATAAATTGCCAATGAGACAAGCATTGCCAAGTATGCGCTATGCCAGTGCAACTGGAGTAGCTATTTAGGTTTTTCTAATTTTGTTTGCCAAAACGCTAGTTTTCAGTATATATACCGCATTAACTGCAACACACTGATTTGATTACGGTATTTTACAGTGATATCCCATCGGGACCCCCGATTCTCGTAGAAGAAACCGTTGCAGTTTTATTTTTGTACAGTGCACAGTTTCATAAAGATTAGTTTTGTTTGACCAACCTGGTTTTTTATGGTGATTTTTATTTGTTTTTAAAACATTTTAGAAAGCACCCATCCGTTCGTTTAGATAAAGAAAAAACAATTTGGTGACTATTTTTTCATCTATCAATTGCTGTAATGGAGGTTAAAATGCACCGTAATCACGCTAACAACACTACAACTTCTATAATTGACTGGATAATTGACATTTATGTACTCTTAATTATGGTTTAGGGACTCTTCCGGTTACGGACTCTTATTAGATATACGGACTCCTATTGATTGATACTCAAAATGGGGACCCCCTCTTATTGCCCCCCTCACTTATTCCGGTCAATACAGTACCGAATTTGCCGAAAAATAATTTTGGACGGTGTTTGCAGAAAGCAGTGAAAAAATTTGTATCTTGGGCAATACAATCAACAAGCGCAAGTACAATCTAAAATGCTTAGTTTGAACTCGCAGGCTGAAATCTAAAAGCTATTATAATAAACACGTATCTGCTTTAACTGGCCTTTTTCGACTTAAGAAAATGTTCACCCCAATCCGAGCCGTTCTGGATCCGTCACTGATACCAGGACAATGTGATGCAGAAATACATGGTAAAAACTAAAAATGTTTTGTGTGAAATATATATTTACGCTATTGTGGAGCTTGAAGATTTTCGAATATATAAAGCATCCTTTGCGGTTAGTTTTTAAATTAAACAAGTTCAACAATTTTTAATCGCATTAGATTTTTCCAATTTATTCGTTATTTCCCAATTGGGTTTCACGTATACTAAAATTATCCCGGAAATAAAACCATAAAAAGTTCGGACCGTCTTCACCTCGCTGCCGTCCAAAATCCTACGGTCGCATCATACGAACTTTTAGTAGCTGGTGTGTTTGTGATTTTGAGATATGGTCGAAGGTAAAGTTTTTTATTTCGGAATAACGGTCGAAGATACGATTTTGGATTTTCATGATATCGTCTAAGGTAAGCTTTTGGGATTTCAAAATATTGTCGAGTGTAGGAATTTGAATTTTGAGAATTCGAGATATGGTCAAAGATTGGATTTCGGGAAATAGTGGAAGGTGTAGGATTTTAAGATTTCGGTATGTGGGATTTTCTAATTTTGAGATGTTGTCGCAGATAAAATTATAGATTTGAGATATGGCCGGCACGAGGCAACGTCTTGTAAAGTCCACCATGCCCATATGTCTAAATCAACAACTCATTAGCCGGCAACCAGTCGCCCAACAGGTGCCGAAGCTCTAGCATAATTCTACGCCTAAGCCAAAGTGGGGCGACCAAAATGTCCGGTCTATCAAATGACGTGCGACAAAACAACGGTCGACGAGTTCTGTGGGCTACGAAGTGTCATGGTACTGTTCAAAATTAAGGCTTTAAGAATGTTTTGAATGCTGCACATTTCTTTAAATCGAAATAGTTTTGAAAAATTCTGCTAAAGACCTGACAGCAAACCTTTCACCCTGACATTGTACATTAAAAACAAAAACAGGGTAGCAATATGTCAGCAAATTACAGTTCGCTTATCTCTACTAAACCAATGTGTTTTGGACCAGCATGCAAAGGAACTGAGGCAGTCAGACCGTTTTGATTTGACAATCTAAAGGTTTATATGCAGTTGAAACGTATAGACATAAGAGTTAAAAAATAAGACATGATGCGTGCGTGTATATTGAAAAAAATACATAAACAAAAACTTGCCAACATTGCTGGCAATAGTCAAAAACTTACATACAGTATACTAGTATATAAAGTGCCCCTAATCGGGCCATTGAAACTAATATGTTTTACCACTTTTTCTAAATCGAGGCATGTAAAGGTTCGAAACAAGTTTTAGCCTTAGGCTTGTCCAAAACTCCTTTAATTTTCAGCTAAAGAAAATGCTATTTTTGTTGTGCAGCAAATTTCGTATCGCAACAAAGTTGAGCTCCCATTTGCGACCAAGCTGCGCAACGCGAGTACGAAAACATATTCGCAACTGAACATTACAAATCAAAATATATACAGCCTTTCAGATTTGAAATAAAAATATACAATAAACATGCGTGAACTATATAATTCTTTACGAGCTTAGGACAACGATCGAAGATCTTTCTCTTGTAAATTTTTTTAACAAAGTTTCCGGGAATTTTGGTATAGTAATCTTTTGCAAATGTTCTAAAACTTCAGAAACATGCGTTATTAATTAGGTTACTTTGCAATTTCAATGCAAACTATCTACCAATGTTTAATCAATACTGCCTAAAAAAGAACATTAAAAATATATCTTTGACAATAGTCGACGGCTTTTGCGTATATATTAAATTTCGCAATCTCGCTCGGTTGAACGCTTTTTTCGTCGGAAGCACGTATACTTGTTGCTGTCACAATTTTTATCAGTACAAAAAACTGCGATAAAGTTATTACTATTGCCATCATGATAGTCTCATCATTGTAATGGTTATGAAACGCACTTTCATGCTGGATTTCGGACTCTGAACTCTCTCGTAAAGCACACATCACTTTTGAACTCTATATAAAAGCATGACGCTAAAGTTTGTTATAGCAGGGTTTAACTATGGAAATTTACCTCAGGCTATTAAGTCTTTGGCTGAGAATCGTCGTCATGCCGGTAAAAATTTTGTCGGGAATTCCGGTAGATTTAGTATGTAGTGAAATTGTTGTACCTTGTAAAGCTTTTGCCTCTAATTGAGTGTATATGTGACTCTTACGGAAACTAAACACTTGTGAGATTTTTGACCAATGTTCTAAGCCTAAACTTGAGCAAAAAAATGTAATCTAGAATCTAAACGGACTCTTTTATTGATCCACGATAAATCTGGACTCCCCTTAAAGTAACATGGGCCAGATTTTTTTAAAAAGACGCATAAAACTAAATTTCTGGCAACATTTTGCAAGTTTTAAAAACATACTCCTATGTTGCAAATGGAAAGTTTCAGCGCAACGCTTTTCACAGTGTGCTGCATTACAAAATTATATTATTTTCGTATCACGAGATAAATTCTGGTAACTTTAAAGTTGCGAATATGTTTTCGTACTCGCGTTGCGCGGCTTGGTTGCAAATGGGAGCTCAACTTTGTTGCGATACGAAATTTGCTGCACAACAAAAATAGCATTTTCTTTAGCTGAAAATTAAAGGAGTTTTGGACAAGCCTAAGGCTAAAACTTGTTTCGAACCTTTACATGCCTCGATTTAGAAAAAGTGGTAAAACATATTAGTTTCCATGGCCCGATTAGGGGCACTTTATATACTAGTTTCATAACTTTACAAAAGCAACACCAATTGCTGTAGGGTTCAGCTCATCAATGTTCTGGAAAAGCTACAATGAAGTATTGCGTAGAAATTAGCAATTTGATGAAATAATAGTATTTGGTTCAAATTAGCAGACAAAACAATGAATCATTTGTTTTTTAAAACGGTTTGTGCAAAAAATACTACTGATCTCAAAATCCAGTTGAACTAAAATTGAAATTTTTAGAAACGCTCTTTCATCAACTCAACACTTTATTTCGCAAAATAAGAAGAGAAAAATTAACGCTAAATGTTTCGAAAAGTAATGCAAACATAGAATAATTATAACCAGAAACTGAACAGATGCAGGAAAATGTACGAAATAATAAACGTTCTGGACACAAAATGTACAAAATTTATGTTGGCCTGGTCAACAGTTTTCTACTAGATTTTTATGGTTAGGTTTACATAAACATAATTAATTTTGAAAAGTAATAAAGTACACTGTAAAAATATAAGTTTTGACAAAGATTCTTTAAGTACTAAAGGCTAACTGTCTTATTTACACAACGCACTAAAAATATATTCACCATTCAAGAAATTATGTCTTGAATAGAAAATCTACATAAATTTTGAATGTACATTAAATTGCCGCACGTGCCACATGCAGACAGTGTTTTAGTACTCTTCTGGCAAGGGACAACCGGAGTTCTGCCTGGTACTACAGCACATAATAGACCGCGGACTTATGCACCAATCGGCAATTACCCGGACGTAGGAACCGGAAAGTTATGCAGTAAATATTTTATATTTTATAAATGTTGTGCCCTTAGCTTGTTTGTTTATAACTAAATTTCTAAAACATTTATTTTCGATACCGGTTTTGGTATTTTTGTCTTATGTGTAAATTCTCTCAATACTATTTATAGCAGGCTCTACTATGCACTTCCAATTACGCTATCTTAATTTATCTGTTTTCAGAAACTTACACATGTGCTTTTGCTGTAAAACGATTTAAAACATCACTCGTATTTTCTGCAACAATAAAAGGCTTTCTCTATATTTGATATTACTACTTCGTGTCGGAAAAGGTTCGGCATATTAAGTCCTAGTAGTTGAATCTAATTTTTCTATCCTATAGACATCATCGGAAACTTAGCACTAAAGGGCCAGCGTGTGAAAAGTTTTTAAGCGCGCAAGTTTAGCGTAGACAAATGCAACTGTGTCAGTAAAAACACGTCTGATTTTTGTATGATGCGTGCAGAAAAATGAAAACAATTTTAAAAACATAACATGATTCACATTGTCTCAGCTACTGTAGTGACCCAAATAAGAGGAGGAGACTGATATTTATTTGTCTTCTATAAAAGTTCCCCTTCTTCGGCTGCGGACTGTTTTTTATTTTTAACCCGCCCTCCGCCGCCCTTCGTTACTGATATATCCGGTATTGCAGCTATTCGTTGAATTAAACGTTTATTTGTATTGTATCAAAAACATGAGTTTCAAAACTTAAATATGCTTTAAAGTTTAGAGCTCAACTTTATTTGATCCTAAGTCATTTATGCACTACAATTAGGGATAATTGACATTTATGGACTCTAATTAAAGTTTAGGGATTCTATTCGCTTACAGACTTTATTTAGGAATACAGAGTCCTGTACATTGGAACTCAAAATAGGGAACACCCGTTTTATTACCACCCTTTTATATGGGCCACGACAGTACATTGCAGGTTTCATGCTATTTCAACGTTTAACCCGATTTGAAAAACTAATAAATACATGTTATTTAATCCAGGAAACTCCTTGCTTATCAAAACTGGATGATTGTCATTCAAACACACCCATTGATTTTCCGCTTTTAGCCATACTTTATAGTGTGACTGATTTACTGACGCTAGCCAGTCGACTCGCTCAACTGCCGCAATAAGTCTCAAAGACGCACCCCAAATGCTGGTAACAACACTAAAATGGCTAATATTTAGTAAATTTCTGATTCCTTCTGGTTGTAGTAGCGGTATTTGCAGCACAAAAAATTTGCACCTTTCAGGAAAAACAATGTGAACGTCACTGTCACCGTTAGTGACTAGAGTTTGGCAATTGTCACATCTCACAGTTTCGTATCCTGTCGATAAAAATGTTTGAAAACTAACATTACCCTTGGGCACCGGTCGAAATATTAGCTCACGAGATATTAATATAACTTTATATCTGCAACTACTACACGCGACTGTGGACGAGCGCTCATGTTTAAATAGCTCTGTAATGCCCAGTTTTTCGACCAACGCAGTAAAAAACATTTCAGGATCATCAGCTATATTAGCATCAAACACTGGACTTACGCTCGAAACTAGTCTGTTTAAGGTTAAGATGCAGGAACCGCAATTTGCCGCCTCAAAAACATGAGCATAAGGAAGCTGCCTCCATAACGCTATTTCTTCATAAACCGCCCCATAACAAATTCTATTACAATGCAGAAGAAGCTGAAAAGAAGAATTAACGTAACACATCTGGCCATCGTTCGTGAAACGCACAAAACCGTTAATATTATGCTGACATGGTGTCGCTCCAGTTACGATTTCTTTGGTGCTAACGGCGGCAACTGTACTATCATTTTTTGCCTGATTTACTTGTCCGTATAAGCAAATGGATCGTGCTTACTCATCATTAGCGCTAAAAAGTTTCCGTTTGTCGGAATTTTACGCCGTTCACAAATTGTTTCGCCGTTACACGTCAATTTTATCCAATTCGACCGCTTAATCCAAGGGAAATACACGCCTTTACAGTCTTCGACAAACAAAAATGGTCGGAACTTCTCTTTTAATCTAGTAAGTTTAATTCCAGACGCTGATAATCCATCAATATGCGGAAAATTACCATAGCTGTTCCATGAAAAAGTTAGCATTACTACCTTAGTCGTTCCAGATATCCCAATCTGACCATTTGCATCCATTGTTATTGCACAGTTCTCGCAGTCTCTTGGATGCAACAGATGTCCTTGTAAGCGCTTAAATATTATAGTGTTGTTGCTGTTGGCATACAACGTAACTTTTAAATTAACAGTAACCAAAACTTCATCGCGTCTTCCACAATTTCGGCATTCGTATCTTCCCGATATGTAAGTTCGAAATAAATGTTCCAGCTTGTTTTTGAACAAGCTAGACTCGAAACAGTTTATAAACTGACGACAGTATTCTTCTTGTGGAGACATACAGACAAAAGATTTCAAGATATTGAGCTCGACGTTACTATTAGGATATTCCGCATATATTGGATTGGTTAAAGCATCTAGAAGCTGATGTGTTGACCCGCCAGTTTCCAACCAAACATTCACTATTGAGTTTAACGTATACCTGTTGCATAAAACAAGGCTATAAAAAGTTAAGAGAAGACAACGCTGAGGTCTTATAGCAGCAATGACGTTTTGTGTTCGCGCCAATAATGGACGTTGCCGCACGCCATACCAAGATTCTGCAGAATTACGCTCGCACTTTTTTCGTTTCAAAATAGAATTGAAATTGCGAATTGGTTCGTCAGACGCTAATGACTTCAACCGGTTGTACTCTCTAACGCATTCAGATCTTACTACGAGTTTCTCTGGCATCAGCCTAATAATCGTTAGTCCACGCAATCTCTTTACTCTTGAGAGTGATACATACCCTTGACCGTCTTAAAAAAGATCGCAACCCAGGTCTACATATGCTGAATCGAGGGTCAAGCCTTGAGATCGATGAACTGTAATAGCATATGCTGTTGTAAGAGGAAATTGTGTGCGACTTACAAACACTTTTGACGCCAGCTCATAAGAAGCTGTTATTGGTTCACAAACAAAAGGTTCTTCTTTATGCGAGAATTTAATTTCAACTGACACAACAGTATTCGATACATTGCTGTTCACTTTAGTTATTATTCCAACCGCACCATTAACGAGTTTGTTTGTTGTATCAATGTTACGTCGTAACATAACCCTTAACCCAACACCAATATCAACATACCCTTGGATTCCTGCAGTGTCGCAAGTGTTTCTTGTTGGTCGTTTAGTTATACGTACTTTTTTTCTTCATACAGTCCTTAGACTAGAATCCGATGTTGTCGCAGCATCAACTGCCTTGCATGTAGTTATTATCAATTTTTTTCGTGACACAACTAACTCATTAAACTTTGACACCATATCTAGTTTTGGCAGAATGCACATTATTTTGTCATTTTCCTCCAAACTACAACAAAACAGCTGTACTACGTTGTCTAGAATTCTGTCAAATTGGACTTGCGGATCCGAAATCAGTGCACGACTTTGGAGTAATTCAATGTCTTTCGGTTCCGGTGAACCAATGCGAACTCTTTCAAGCAATTGAACAAATTCAGACTCTTCGTTTTGACGCATGTTCTGTTTCAGTTCGGCGAATTCAAATGCATCACGCCAAATATGAAACGGAACAATACAGTCGCCTCCAGTGCAAGTTCCAATATCTCGCGTATGCAACTTTTCGAAGCAAAACTGCGCTCGAACTGGGGAAGTTGCAACAGATATCCAAAAACAACCACATGCTTGCCAGCAAACGGCACAATTGTCGAACCAAATACTTCCTCCAGCCGAAGATGAATCTTGTACAGCATTATATTTGACACCATTGATATTTCGTTAATAACTAAAATTTTCATACCTCCTATGCCTTGACGCAAACTCTTAAGTTCTTCCGGTTTCAAAACGCGATATTGATTCTTTTTCACTCGTCCGGATTGGTCGACCGATAAACAAAAGCATCGATGTAATGTCGTTCCACTAATGTTCATTGCTGCAATTCCAGTTGGCGCAGCAAGTATACACGCAGCGCTTGTTTCAAACAGTGAATCAGCCTTCCGCTTTAACTGCTGGATTAGAAAACTTTTTCCAGTTCCCCCTACTCCACTCACGAAAAGACGTATAGGCTTAATATCGTCTTGCAGTTTTTTAGTCGTTTTTGCATCGCTTAATTTCTGAAGCTCCAATACTTTTGCAACTTTATCAAAAATTTTTCGTTGTTCTGAATTTAGCGCCTCAATGTCAGGTGATTGACAACTCTCTGTTTGCACATAGGCCGTGTTATCCAGTAACGACTGACTAACTTTGGTAAACACACACGGACAGTGTGATTCCGGAGATACATCGTTTTCTTCATTTGCAATCAGATAATCAAGAAATTTAACAGCATTGTTATACTTTTTTGTGTTGTGACATTCCATTGTAGCTTTCGCTGCAATCCGTTCCTTGTTTTCTTGAAACGATCCTACGTATGTTGTTCGACCATTCAGTAATTCTTCTTCATTTCTAAATGCTTGAAACAGAAAAAGCAACGAAAAAAAAGAACGCTTCAGCGTTTTCTTTTTTCGGTACAATGGACGAAGTTTTTACTAGATACGGTTTGTTGCGACGCTTAAACTTGTACATACCATTCAATGAAATGTTCTCTTCGTCGACAACTAGCTCGGTTTCCTTTTTTATTTTTTGAATGTCATAGAATTCGGCTATTTCATAGAGGCACAAGTTCTCTAACGCGTTTGGTCTACACGGATAGTAATCATTGACTAATTTGTAGCACAAATATCTCGACTCTGACTATTATCAGAAGCCAACTCAAGTAATGTCTTATAGCTGTGCAGTCTTCTTCTACGGTTAGATCTAAAATTTGTATTAACATACCGCACCGTACAAGACATGGTGCACAAAGGATGCCCCAAAACCCTATCGCAAGCTTCATACTCGCCCATTATTCGATTACGTAACATCTTCAGTCCGTAGGATTTGAGCTGTCCAAATACAGTTTTACTTCTATCAAGGGAACTAAGTACAAGATTTTTATCATGTTGTTCAGCTTTTGTTATGTAGGTTGTTATGTACGTTACTAGCGAACACGATATTTCGCCAACATATTGTATGCCCATGTTTGCTTTCCAAACTAAGAGCAACACCGGATTATAGTCGTTTACATATGATTCTTCAGCATTTCTTTGCAAATTGTACAATTTGTCAGTCGATGAAGCTGCGCGTCCGGTATATGCTAAGTTGTTTACTGTTCTTGTTTGTATAACCGTTTCACCGGAGACCGGTTTTGGAAAGCCAAACCGACAAAATTTACCACGACGTGGGTGATATCTTAGACAGCTGCCAGAATGTTGACGACTGTGACATTGAAATCTTTGAACCAAATCCGCAAGTTGACAACCTTATTCTGGTAAAGCGCATGTAATATGCTGATTAATAAAGGCAACTACGGTGTCGTTTCGTTCTTTTCCTAATAATGGAGCATCTTTGATCCATAATAGCATGTGTGCATGCGGAGCTCCTCGAGCTTGATATTCTATTCGGATAAAGTGATTGATAACTTCACCTAAAACACCAGCTTGAATAATATACGTGAAGAATAAATGCAACCTTCGATGAAAATGTACTGAGACTGATACAGGATCTTCGGCAGCTATGCTTGCAATTGAACGCAACGCAACGTTGTCAACGTCGTTATTTCGAAGCCATAAAAACTCTCTCATATCGTCCCAGTAATATTCCGCGCAAGACAGTGTGACGAAAAACGTTGGACTGCCAAATTTGTCTATCATAGCTAGTAAATCACTCTTGCGCTGTGCCCAATATTCACTTGTGCCACGTACTCCGCCAAGCACTGTAGTTAAGTTGTGATTAAGTTGCTCATCGTCATTCGTTATTCCGTTAAGCAATTCTTTAACTGTAACAGTTCCAGAATTTATTGTTCTAGCTTGCAATGTAGCATAACATCCATTAGTAATTGCTTTCGAATCTTTGAGGCTTTGACAACTGAAAAGGTACTGCTTATCACGTCGAAATCGCGAGTCTTTGTGTCTTAGCCTACTTCGATAATACATGTATTTGGCAAGTGGACATGAGCGATTGGGATCAGAAGCACCATAGTTACCCGTTGGAAAGATTTTTGGAAAGCAAAGAACGTCCAAAACAACACTTTCGTCGTTCATTGGTCCCTCGGTTATATGTTTCATGCGAAATAGCGTAGTATCTTTTTGGTTGGCTTTAATGTATTCAATGCTTGAATAGTGTACGCTGCTGGATATATAAACTCTTTATTGCAATGCTCGAGCCAGCTATCATCTTCTAAACAATCGATATTGGATTCGGTTGTTAGTGTAAACTCAACTGGAGGCTCTTGATCTAAACGCAAAAAACTGGTGTTGAGCTCGACATCATGATATAAACTGTTATTTTTCTTTAACCAAATCAACGCTTGTTTTACTTTGCCCATATCAACAAGAGAACGCCAAACGACCTACTTCTTTGTCGGTTTCGAATCGACAATAATTTGCAATGCGTTTGGATCTGGTAACGCTGTCAAAGTGCTTCGAACAGTACCTTTCGGTAAAGGTAAATGTATTGCTGTACCTTTCATAGCTTTGACTTGTGCGCCTTGACAGAATTTCATGAAATAAGGTTTGAGATGAATTACTGTTGTAAATGCCTTCGCTCTTTGTATTAACATGCTTTCGTGTAAATTCAATGATCGAAGAACATACGGAATTGGTTCTAAGCCAAGCCTGTTGGTCACACAGTATTTCGGTGTAATATCTTTCGCTAACTGAGATTCGCACTGACGACAAATCTGAACATTACATTCTAGTTGCTCTGTGATAAGGCTATTCAATTTTCTGCGAATTTCTTGATCACAAATAGAGTTTTCTCTAAGCGTCGTAAGCTGAGATTGTTCAAATAACATTAAACAACAAACACAGGAAGAAACTTGATAATCTTTCAAACGAGCTACAAATCGAGTTATTTGTTTTTCGTGTTTCAGTAGTAGTTGATACTCGCAAAATTTCGGACGGTCTATACCATTATCGGTTGGTTCTTCTTGGAATAGTTGCAATTGTTCTCTGTTGAAGATGTTTTGAAGTTTATACAGCGCGGTATAATCAAGAGTTTCCAGAACAGAGTCTATTGCTAGCAAACGAATGGCCAATCTACGTATATCATAGTATTTGCGAAGTACTGTTCTAAGCTTCTGATAATGTGTCGACAAACATCTTATAGTACTCAATGTGTTCGTGCAAAAATGTTCAAAGCTACCTCCGTATACGTTTTGCTTTCTTGCCAAACCGCAGATATTACAGCGTTCTAAATTTACTATAGATTCAATCACGTCTTTGGCACCAAAGCTCAAACAAAGAGGCTTCAGTGTTCGATGAAGGTCGATAGCCCAATATTCTGGTATGGTGGAGTGGCAGGACGTATCACAATTTCGCCAGATTCGCGTGTCATCAATGTCAATTCTTTGTATTCTCGCGTAATTAGTAACATTAGCTGTAACACTATTATCAAATTCGCTACGGTAATCATTGCTATCACCGGCACGACGTAACAAATTGAAAGCTTCATTAGATTTCACGTGGATCTGTTGACCACCATAAGCAGTACGCAGCGCCCGCTCTGTATTTATAGGCAAACAAGACTGCTCAAGTACATTTCGACGAGATTCTTCAGCACATTGCCAAGTTTTTGCGATCCGAAACTGAGCTTGAATAATTTTCTTAAAACAAGTTTTTTGCTCAGCTAATACCGAATTCAGTACTTTTTCAACCGTAACTCGAAGTTCAGGCGTAGCGGATTTCTCTTTTACAAGAGTTGCATATTTCAATGCTGATTTAATAAGATGGTGTAGATAATACATTTTCCATCTTAAGCTTTTAGATTGAAAGTGATCGAAAGATCCCTTTCTGGCATATTGAAGTCGCCGCGAAAACTCTGCTGTTGTTGAATTAATAGGCCCTGGCAAAAGAAAATTCCGGATTTTTTTGCCTATCGGCAAATGGTCAAAACAAGATTTGTAACATTCTAAAAAACACATTATATCAAACTGTTGTCCGATGTGTACCACCTTGCCGTGTTTTTTGTTCCACATGCGAATTGCGCTTAGCACGTAACCTATCAGCCAACCCCTGTTTCACGGCATCCGGCAGTGTCACATAGTGTAGACGATTGTAGAACCTCTTACGATTTGCAAGATTATTGTCAAAACCTAAAGCTCGACGAAAGTTTTTTCTCTCAGCCGCGCTTAGCTGTTCATATGAATGCTGGAGCGCCTCAAGATTTCCAAAATAACAATTTTCAATAAACCCGCCACCGACACGTATTACGGCTTCAAGTGATGCATTGTCGAGGCACGATAACTGTTTGATCACTTGCGGCCCAGTAACAGTCAATGTGTTCTGCGTGCGTGAAATTACTGGTGGTTTTGTAACATCTACCATAACAAATGAATGCTTTGGAAGTTTTCTACTAACCATATTATTGGGTACCAGCAAATTCTGATGACATTCGTTTGCATTTCCATTGCTTTCTGATTCTTGGCATACTTCTAAATTTAAAATAACCCACCATTAAATCAGGGACCGGCACATCAAATGTATGTAACACCTGTCATCAGTTAGGGACTATGTAAAATTCAAGGGCGGAACGTTTTTCTGTTAACTTCAATAGCGTAAGCTTATCCGTTTGACATATTTTTGCTTATGCTTAGGAATATGCCTATACTGCTGAAAATCATGCTAACCATAAAAGGTATTCTTAACTGTTTTCCCATTTTAGGCACATGTTTTAAAATGTTTGTAAACAACAAACCGGAAAATGTATTGCTAGTGTTGCAAACCGCTATGAGTTTGGGACCAATGACAATACTTTTTGGAAAGACGAAAGCGTTTTGTACTTTTAATACAATTGCGCGAGTAATCAGGGAAGGGCCACGAGCGGACTGAGCCCCCTTGCAAGTTTTGGACACCTAGATGAACTTAAGCCATAATTGTAAATCCTAGTAAGCAGTTTTGCGCCTCTCTTGAAACTTTTTAGCACCCCTAGCAAAGTGAGCTGGCTAGGGGCTTTATCATTACTATTGTTACCTTAAGAATGTGTAAAAACTTTAGTAAAATAAAATTAATGTACTGCAATGAAAAAACTTTGATTACAAATAATAAACTTCATACACATTAAGAAACAACTTATTTCGTTTTATACTGACGAAAATTTTGGTTAAAAGAAAAGTGAACACACCTGTTGGTAAACAATCATTTGTCCAAATTTGAAGATAGTTGAACATAGCTGGTGCCGATGAACAAATTGTTTTATCTTTAAGTTTTTCAGCCCACCCGTGCTGATCACGAAAATCATCGCACCAAGTACGAGACGAGTTTTGCGGTCGGTCTGCAGTATACGACGACGATGTTTTACGAAGCTTAGGATATGTACACAAGGGCGCCGAATTGCATTGTATTGTTTTGTAATTACTCCAGCAAACATAATCTTCGAGACGAGGCTTTTTCTGCTCAGGCGCGGAGGACCATAACTTTGAGAGTTGTATACTTATTTTAGTAGCTGGTCGACCAGTATCGTTTAATTCCAACTCATCCGTGTGCTGTTCTGTTGCTGACCTCGGGGCTGTCTTATAATTGTCTCGTTTGTCATACTGCAAACCATTTTCACATGTTTATATCTCATAAATATGAGTATTGTTTAAAACAAAAAACTGGAAATGCATCATTCAATTTGCAAACCACAAAAATAAGTTAAACTATACATAAAACTTGGAGCTGAATATCGTTATACCGGCAATGCTTGTTTGTTTTTAATGAATTAGATTTATAGAATCGAATATTTGAAATTCGTAATCAGGCACTATTGTAACTGTAACACCGTTGTTTCTTTTAACTTAAACTGAATAGCAAGTTGAATACGCAAGTCAATATTTTCGACTTTGTGACAAACAACACTAGCCAATTCATGTGCTGCCAAGGGCGAAACCATTTCAGCCACCACATTGTACACACAACTATCTTTCACGCAACGTTCTTCAAAGTAGTTGACCTGTGCAAAAAATCAGAGCATTTAAGAACTTTTGGACTAATAACTTGAGTAAAAATCTGTTCGTGTTGATCTGATTCGGTTTATTGTGGTTTTGGTGTTTGAAAAAATATGCCAAGACTTACTGCAGAGACTACGCCAATTTTCAACCTAACCTACTTAAGTTTATGGGAATCAACTCTGTTAATGTATCCGTGAACAACAGTAACAGTAACAACATAGTAATTGTTTACTGCACGTTTTAATAGTATAACCTACACAAGTGTTATTTTAAACAATGTAAACATTGCTTTCATTAGTTGTGAATTCCCACCAAGATTACAACCGGAATGAAATTTGGTTAGAATCGGAATTGGAAATTCATAGTACAAGAAAGTGTGTTACAACTTTCGGAGAAATTAAATACGGCATGGACTTACGCTATACTCATTTTTTCACTCAAAGCCAACATAGTGTGGTCAGGAGCGTGTATACAAGATGGGAAATAAAAGGGATATTTCTTCTGAAGGGAATTTTGAAACGCCAACGAAAACAGTTTCGACAGGCTTTAATACAATATTTTGAGCTCTAACTAAAAATTCTGTGGTGGAGGAACGGAATATGTGCCCCCTAGGAATTTAATGAAAATCAGTTTATTTTATAAATTTTGACGCGCTAAGTTTAGTGGTACCATTTTTAAGGCTGCAGGGTCCCCGATTCAGAAGTTATGGCTTACCAATCTTCAACTTTTAACTATATAAAACATCTACATACGGCAACCAAATTTGTGAACCGAATAAACCTGGTGAAGCTTATACTTTACGTACATGCGAATGATAGATACTTCCTCTGCTAATTTTTGCTTGTTTGTATTATAATTTCGAGGGCCATATCTTTTGAACCGTTGGTCATGCAACCATAAAAGTGGTATCGTTGAACTCTTGTTAAATTTCGAGGGGGTAGAGATTACGTTCCTCCGTCAAATTTGCTTGTACACATTCCTTCTTTCTCGAAATGAAATCTTAACTACGAACATAACTCACAAATTTCGTAATTGAAAAAGGCGTACGTTACCTGTGGCGTATTTTAGTAGGTTTAGCAGCATCTCTGTATCACTCCTATTACGTATGCTAAACGTATATATTGAGAAAACAAAATTATGCATTTCAGACATGTATGGCTGAGTGGATAGCGCGTTGGACTGCCAACCCGGTGGTCAGGTGTTCGATCCTTATCAGGGTAAAGCTTTCCCTTTTGTCATGAGCATCTCTCATACTTCTCTTTTGCGGAAAACGCTTCAGTCTTTACAAGTACTGGTCGATCACAAGTTGTAACCGGGGTAGCGAAGACATATAGTAAACCGAGCTTGTTATGCTGGTACACGACGGTATTATTTCTCGAAATGAAATCCTGAATCCAGGGTTCCAATCGGAACTAAATTTGGTCAGAAGCGGAATCGGAATCGGAATCAAATCTTTTTGTCGAAACCGGAATCGGAATCGGAATTTAAGTTTTAGTAATTATATTAAAAACTAAAGTGTATGCTTTTTGAATTTTTGTTGCAGTATGTTTGTCTGTATTGTTCACACTTTCAGTAAAAATTGCTGGTACAGCTGACTGTATTAGCGATCTGCGAACCTGTAAAATTATGATATTAATAGAGGCCTGCCAATTGTAAGAGCAGCCTGTCAATTCTCGAAGCACAGGAACGACTTGGCCTTAGGTTTAAATGCAAGTTAAGCATTTTGAGCATTTGAAAACTTCATGAAGTCTATGAATTATTAATAACAGGACCCATACATTTAAAGATGAATCAGTGCAATGGACCGTCGTTGTCACTACGGTTAGAGTACCGTTGAACCAAATATCGAGTTATATTTCAGAACTGTAGGTGCTAACATCACTGCTTGCCGCTATGAAGTACAAATTTAAGTTTAGGTTTTGTTATTCGTTTAAAGGTAAAGCTTAAAGTTTTCAGTTGCATGCACATTTTAATAATCAGAGAAATGATTTAATCTGCTACTGAGAATACTTACTGACAGAAACAAACAGATTTGCAAAGAAATGAAAAAGTAGGCAAAATTTAAGTTCTATTAGCTTAAAAACTCATAACCGAAAAATCGGAAAATTCTTGCATCGGAATAGAAACCAGTCGGAATCAGAACCCAAATTTTTTCGCAGTTTTAGCCGGAATTCTATTACCGTTGGAACCCTGCTGAAGACGCCTATAGCTGCGGGGTACAATTCAGAAATTTTGGAATTAAAAAAGCGCAAGTTACCTGTGCAGTGCCGGGCAGACAATGGTGGAGGCTCCCCCAAACTCGCGAGCGAAGCGAGCAATAAACCAGACGCATTTTTGTTTTAGGGCTTGCACCCCCCAATTTTATAGCGTAGCTATGATTTTATGCTGGAAATTTGGTGTTATGCATATAGTGTTGCTAGTTTACTAGGGAATCCGGCTCATGGGTGGACGTGCCAGAGAACTCTAGCACCGATGCTGCTCAAAACATTTTTCGCCTTGTCCGATGTTGACCTTCAAAGAGTTGCGCCTCTGCCAAAATGATAATTGCGATGCGACAAATATGACATCAATAAACATTTTTGACGTCTTTATATCAATTGGAACGCAAAGTCTTATTTTTGAAATTGTGTG
>JASANG010003754.1:0-27768 GCA_030248215.1 Enoplolaimus lenunculus
GAATACACCGTGTCCTCCGAATCCATAACTGAACCACCCATTCTTTTTGCTTTTGGGTTTTCGTATTCATAGAACACCGAACTCCATTCTTGCAGGTTTCGTGTGACTTCCGGGTCGCGAACCTCATCAGGTGCGACTGCGTCCGGATACTTCGCCTTTAACGTTGCTGATCGTGCCCTGCGACTGGTCGCTCGGCGCTTCCCCTTACGCTTCACCATTTCCTTGAACTAAAAGTAAAATATATATAAGTCATGAAAATAAAATTTAAAATCTTTGGTTTGTCTTTGCAAAAGCTACGATATGTTAGTATAAACAATCTTTACTAATCAAAAGTTAAACTTACTAATCTTTACCCAAAATTTTTAGGTCTAGATTCTAAGAAATTAAAATAAAATACATAACATATAATACGATTAGGATAAAATAGGGGGCGAGTACTATAGAAGGGGTAGGATCCTATAATTGGCGTACGCCTTGCACATTGTTTGGACGAGACTGATCCAAGTTACGGATTCAGGGTCATGCGAAAACGAAAGAATGTCGACCATTACATGAGAACGGAGTAGCCCCCATGTAAAGCTAAAGGTGGAAATTGAATGCTGCCCACTCTCAGCTCCCTTAACTTTACTAGATGTTACCTTTAACCAGAACGAGAGGTCTCCCCATGTCCGGAGTGGGTACATCCTGGGTCGACATCCTTGGAAGTAATCGCGAAGTCCATAGGGTCCAGTGTGCACACAGTAAGAGCGAACAAACAGAGTCGGGACCCCCGGCGAAGAGTGGCCGTCCCACCCGCATTCAGGAAACTCGCCAGCGTGGATCCCGCCAACGAGTTTCCATCCAGCGGGTGTTGCGCAAAGGGCTGCCAAACTCCCCGACGGACACCCCTAAACACCGAGTGATCACACTCACCGGATACACCCCTATGAGTGGATCAGCCGAATTCTAGCCGCCTTTAGTAGGCGGCAAAGCCGCGGGTCCGGTTCCGTAGGAGGACACGACCGGTCGACTTCAAGGGGAGCTACGATAAAACGCCCTTTTACTGCCACCCTGAGAGATGAAGGCGGGACCTCCCAGCTATTACGGTGGGCTTACACGGGACCAAAATAACCAAGAATCAGTACCACAACCGAGATGGGGGACTTCTACGGAACCGGGCCGATAAAACAGGCCGCAATCGCAGCTTGCACATTAGACACCAGGTGGATGACCGGATACCTGGCGGACCCGTCCGGCTGCATGACGGCGAGCCGCGCACCGTCCCAAAGGGAATAGTAACTTAAGCTAAGGGGTTTTAACTAAACTTAGGCTTAAGCGCGCAATACTAACTTAGGGTTAACTAAAATTACCCGACTAAGCATTTTAACTAGAAGAAACGCAAGAAATCGTTATCCGCCGGTCATGCGATTATCCACCTTGCCACGGGCAGATCAGCCCAATATACGCATACGACTCTTATATGTGTGTCTAATCCGCATTCAAGGTAAATAGTCAAAAAAATGTGGGTTAAGTACCGGATACAAATTTCATGGGGACAGTTAGAGTCTGCTTACAAGAACTACGCCAGTTTCGTGAACACTTTATTAAAGGGAATGTAAATGCCCTAGAAATCAAGGCCATTTATGGCAGAGAAAGTTGAAAAACTAGCAGAATAAAATATGAACAGCTGTCTAACAGTTACCTCATCAGTTTCCCGTTCCGCACTAGGTGCGCTTGCTGATTTAGGCACCGGTGCCGGCAGAGCGATCGCCTGCCGAACACCGGAGCTGGAAGGACGGAATTCGTCTGCATCAGGGTTGAGATCCGTAGACGTTGAGCATGTTGCACGAATATCCGCGCCCAGCGTTTGAAAAGACGGCACCGGTTTCGTTGGGTTAGATTCTTGAGCCATTTTTAAAATTAACTAGATAAGTTATATCACATAAGTAGTATAGAAAATCCCTGAATGCAATTGGGTTAAAACCTATTAGATTCCGAATCCGGCAATCGATTTTACACGCCAATAAACCATAGAATGTACTTACTATTATCTCCGGCGTTGAAAACGTAGGAATCGATAACGGCGGCAGATCAGGCCGATCGGCGCTTAAACCTGCCCAGCACGGGTGTTGCAAAACTGTCCAACCACAGAAATCTATACCAGTTGCCCAGGACCAACCCACCCGCGATCGCAAGCGGGCGGCCTGTGCAACCGGGAAATATGAAATCATATTGAAAACGGAAAGAAAATTAACAAATTAAATCGCAAACCTTTCACCAACCAAAAGACAATCCTTTTTGCTGGACAGATTTAAACGCACTCTCCTAAATTTGTAGCTATTTTGCATAACCGGTCCGCGGATCCCGGACCGGTTACCATTTTTCCTCCCAACTTACTCAAACTACCCAACTACACCGAAATTCTCAATCAGAACTCCCCAGCCACATTCACTAAGAAATACGAAAACCATCTTAATACATCAACACACTAACTATGCATAACAATACTTTACACAACTAAGAAATTCAAAACCGCCATACATAAAATTACAACAACCAATGAATTAACACAACATGAAAATACGAAAATATTTATTTAACCCTCAAAATAGCTATGCATCACCATATCATTTTATATAAAATTTCAGGGAAGATCTTCCGCAGTTTTTATAAGTTTTATGGCCAAACCGGGCAAATCTGCCCTGCCCAAGCTGAATCCAGCTTGGGCTAAACTTTTCAGAACGTTTACAAATAGTTATATCAACTATTTAGTCTTTCAGAGTTAATCAACTCTTATACAAGTTAGTTCGATATTTTCAGCCACGTAAAACCTTACCAAAAGTACCCAAACCTAATAAACCGAATGAAAAGGGACTTAATCAAGTCAATTCTATCCCTTTCACCACTATTTCACGCTTAAAACACCCAAATGCTCGCCTCACAAGATTTATCGAGTTATCCCGATTTTACCTTATTCATTACTGCATGTCCGACGCCGCAAGCAAGCCTCTCGATCTAAAGCCTTCAAGTTCTGCACCCACCGAGCTTTGGGCTTACCGGACAGCGATTCCACAGATCAGTGGCGACGCTTCCAGGCTCCACCCGCCCTTTTCCGATCAACTCACATTACACTGTGCAGAAAAGCATCTGACACCAAGATTCGGTGCTCACCCGATGTCACATACTAAGTTTTCGAACCTATACGAGATGATGGACATATCCACATCTCTACAAATGTCAGCACAAATTATATTTAGCCCACAAAAACCGGAAACGAACATTTTTACAAATATTTCGCCAGCAATTTGGACGAAATACCAAGTTATTTCCCAGTGCAATGCAGATTGATTTAAAAGTTCGTTTATCATCAACAGCTAACCCGTCGTAGATGTCTTTTGCAATATCTCTAAGATAAGCAGGTACGACCCGTAATTTCCTATCAGTTTTGCTGCACAAATTAAATTATAATTTTCTAACCAAATGTTAAAATCAGGGCCCGTTAAAACTTCGGAAACGGATGTATTACCGGATCGGCATCGGTAGTACTAGTCACCCGAGTTTGGGCAAGGGTAGAATTCATGTGCGTCATGCCATCCGTAAGCTGTCTCACATATTGCGACAAGTGTCGCATCATGTTGCAGTTGATCCATGTTTCTTAGCTCGTGTCTGTGTTGTCTAGGTGTTCTTACACTTTCGTCAAATATAAGAACTAACTCTTCGATGCTAATACTGGATAAGTAATTACTTGTAAATTCTTCCCTAATTGGACTTAAAGATTGGTCTCTTTCATATAAATTAATGACAGATTTTGCCACTATCTCCAACTTTCTTGCTAAACTAAAACAAACTCTCTGAATTTGGAACCTGCTACCACCGCTGGACAAAAATTTGAACGTCAAATTTTTCTAAAATTTTTTATTCAAATCCCGGTGGGACCTCCAAATGTTACGATCACTACCAATGCCCTTTTATTTAATGGTTAACTTTTCACAAAAATCATCAAAATGTTTTCAATGAAACAAAACAATTTATTTTGTTTTCCTTTTTTCATTTATCGGAAAATCGCTTTATCGTGCACAAAAATTCGGTCAAAAGTCTAAAAATATTGAACAGTCAAGTTTGGTGTTCGGTACGACGTGGTTCAAACATCTGTTTCTACTAGGCTTACCCAGTTTTGCTAGCGTAGGACCACTAGCATTCAAAATTACCGCAAGTATCAAATATAATGAAAATGATAGAATTGAAGTTACTAGAATACAGATAATAATGTAAAGGGCCCAGTATGCCACTAAGAATGTATAACTTCAAGTTATTAAACTTGCGTTACCCTTAGTTACTTACAATTAACTTCGCGACACGCGCTGGCATCTAATGCGATCTATCAATTGACGCTCCAGCTTCGATCCCGATTAGATTTAGAGCCTAAAAGTCCTACGGCTGGTATAGTTGAAAAAAATAAAGTGACTCACGGTCTGTAATAAACAGAAACTTATAAAAGAAGTATCGAAACAAAATTTTCACCCGAAAACTGACTAAAAACTGCACACAACTAACTAACACACTTAACTAGTTGGGAACTGTCGTTTTACAGCATGAAATTCATGGTTTTTAAAGTCTGATTGATTGGCTCATTAAGGTTTTTCAAGTTTGTTTTAATTCGCATATTTTGTTTCGAGATACGTTTTCCGCTTCGTTGAGCATAATACTACTTTAGATATTTTTTAACTGCATCAAGGAACTTATTTAACTTTGTGCAATGCCTAAGGGCCAATTTGTCGAGTTATCGTTGAAATTTATTAAACACCCAAAATATAACACAGATTTAGCTTGTAACAGCATCCACTTCACTAAAAATACGAAGAAAATGTAAACGTAATTAATCAATTAAAATAGTTTTTTTATTTCGTTGTTAAAAACCTTGAAATTCAGACAATAATCATTGAGCTGTTAATTCATGCGTAAAACTAAAACTTGATAGTATAGTCTTGCCCCTGGTATAAAACTTTTAGGATGACAATTTAAGCGAAAACTCTAATCTTGTATTAACAGTGCACATTTTCATGAATTTTGAGAAGACATGTAATATTTGTGAAAAATTGAAGTTTGTGAAAACTCCAGAGGTAAAATTTTAGAAAATAAACCGATCCTCGTGTGAGCCCGTTTACGAACCATTGTGCATACCTTTAGTAAACCTGTCTATGATTGATTTGACAAAATATATATTGTCATCGAGTTAATCGGCCTTCCATCTTAGTATCCTCTGGACACAATTGCATTTTGATTGAAAATTTCAATCAGCAATAATTCAGTCTTTGCTATTATTGTTGTTGCTTAAATTTAGCGGTTGCACTGTGATTTGTTCCGGCGCCCAGGCTGTGCTAAAAATAGAATGTGATCTTTGCAAATAATAATTTGAGTAATCTTGTATTAAAAATTTATGATATTTTGAGGTAATCCATTTGTTTGGGCTTTGAACTAGATCTAGGCTTATATATTTACACCACTGTCAGTCTCCTGGCCATATAAATTATGGTTCCATTATTAAACTGACCTACCCACATGCGTGCCCTTAAAAATCAATGCGGAATTCTCCAATTTAAATCTCTGCCTACTAAACCCTGGCTTGAGTTACAACAGTTACAATCTATATGCAGCAATTACTGTTTGCTACAATGTGATAACAAATATAGTTATAGCAATTTCAAAATCAAAAGAAAAGAAGAAAAACGCCAAGCTCATTTCTATCCCAAAGCCTAAAATGCGCTTTGCAAAAGTACATTTTGATCTTGAAATTTTTCCAAACGAACTGTGCGAACTAGTTCAAAAGTTGCAAAATTATGCACAGCTGAAACAAGTTTTAGAAAGAAGTCGGCAATCTAGTAATGTTATATGGAAACTGCGAAGGGAAATCTAACTAACAGAAAACAGCGTTTGTTTAGGGCACAAAGTTTACGCTGTTTACTATAACTATATCAAATAAATCAAGAAATTATACTTATGTTTATCTTAACAAACGATGCGGGTGGTCTGCAATAGTAGGGCATAGAATTTGGTTGGGAAACAGGAAAAGTGGAAAATTTTAATGCCTAGATTTTACCCTGAATTGGTAGAAAAAATCTGAAGCGTTTTGGTTGGAAAACGGGAAAAGTGGAAAATTCTAATGCCTAGATTTCTACCCTGGGTTGGTAGGGAAAATCTGAAGCATACGTTTTGGGTGGAAAACGGTAAAAATGGAAAATTAAAATGGCTAGATTTTCCCTCAAGCTTTTAAAATTTCCACTTTTCCCATTTTCAAACAAACTTTACACTACAGATTTCCCTACTAACCAATTGAAAATCTAGGCGCTTAAATTTTCCACTTTTCCCGTTTTCCAACCAAAACCTATGCTTTTGATTTTTCCTAAAAACCCAGGAATAATGTTTTCAGTTTTCCAAACAAATTTAACACTGCAGACTTTCCCTACCGAACCAGGAACTATCCAGGCTTATAACAAGTGGAAAATCCGGCCTTCATACAGGAGTGGCTGCGCTGCACTCCTGGCTATAATTTTCCAAACTGGAAAACTGGAAGCCCTGTTCTGTACGTGGGCCGAGTTAAGTGAAGTCATGTTTTGCAACATTGTCCGTATATATTTTTCTTTTCTGTAAGAGTTTTAGCTAGTTAAAGTTTAGGTGGTATTTTGATAAATTTATACAGGGCCGGATTAAAATGGTGGGGTGCGCGGGGCCATATAGCCAGCAGCCCTTTTATTAACCATTATTTTAGCACGAGAGCTTAAAACGACATAATTTATCGAATAAAAATGTACCAGAAGTCCGAAACAAAACTTCCACGCTAGAGAATTTTTTAGATCTGCGCTGAGAAGTCATTTATGATTTCACCGAAATCTAACTCACGCAGAATATCTGATTCGATGCACACGATAACAAGATTCGCAAGTCTATCTTGCTTCATAAATGTTCTTAATCGATTCTCAATTAATTTGAGATTTGAGAAAGAACACTCGCCAGCCCACTGCTCGGCGTAGGGACAAAGCTGCTTTCGTCTATCTCCGCTAAGAGGGTTTTTGTTAAATCTGACCCAAGTAGACTCAGTTTTGCGTTAAGCCGATTTAGGTTGAATTTTATTGTTACCGTTCAGACTTGCGTAGTGAATGACCCCGAAGATTTTTCTTTTTCCTGTTTTCTTTTTTTTCGGGTCCAGTGGAAATATTTCAGTTTAGTTTAAGACGCTTATTTTAGACTTCTGTTGTTTCTAGTTTTATGGACAATAAATGGAAAGTGAAATTAATCGTTCTCAACAATTTGAAGTAACTGATAGCGAGGATACTCTTACTTCGCAAGATATTTGTATTATTGAAGAAGTCCCTTCAGCAACAGAAACAAGTAAGCAAAGCAAATGTAAAACACATATTTTGTTACTTATGTTATACTTTAGCAGTGAAATATAATCTTTGTCAAGCGATTCTAATTAAGTTGGCACTCAAATCCAGACCATTTCTTTGCATTCAACAGGTTTCTTGTTTATTGCTACCTGAAACTGCAATAACTTATTAATCTTGGTTTTGATTTAACTTGAATCGTATGTTTATATGTAGACACGAGATATTAACCGCAATCGTATTTAGGCGAAATCGCAGTGTAGAAACATTTTATAAGGAGCTACAACTTTTGCTGCGACGTGAGATAGCTGTTTTAAGCGTAGTTTTTTTGTAAATTGTATATAGCTGTTGCATTAGTGCTTTGTGTTTAGGAGACCCACGAAAGATTAAATCAATGCAAGTTCAAGGTAAGCTTTGCTGTTCGTTTGTCTATTAGTCAAGCCATGTTCTTTATTAAATTAGTAAAGTAATGCGGGAAGTCTTACAACTATAAATAAAAACATATGTATATATTTCGCTTGACTGAAGTGGTAAAGTACTTAATAGCCTGCTGCGGTTTTATATTGCGGTAACCTGTTATCTTCAATGAATTTCTGCAAATAAGTCGGTTTTGTGCAAGTATTTATCGCAAAAAGGTATATTAATGCTAAAAGTATCTTTTTGCCCTATTTCAGGTGACCTGCACAGACTCAAGCCTATTTTAAGCGCAATGTCAAAATCTGGTGGTGGTATGTTTTGGAGTTTCATGATTAACCATGTGACCGTATCTGGAAATACAAATGTCGGAACCATAGGACAAACTTCCCAACACGACCAAACGTCACCAGATCGGCCACGATTTCACCAATTCTGAACCCGGGTATTGACTTCGAAAAATCCCTTCATATCATACTTAGAGATAAAAGTTTGTATAAAATTTAACCCGTTGAGTCGTTTGACATGCCGATTTAGCAAGCCGAATATTATGCAGGCAAGTGAAACATATAGCTCAAAATCAAAACCCGAAGTCATTGAACCATGAATTTTTGCGCAACCGCAAGAGCTAAAAGTTTCCGGAAACAAGTTACGCGCGTCCTAACTAGGGATGTGCAGTCGTATGTTACTTGTACTGCACTACTACTAGCCAGGGATAGGCGGTCTTGGCAAGTCTTGGGAATTATCTTGTCTCGGTGTCGGTCTCGCTTTTTTAAGTCTTCGTGGTCTGCAAATCGAGCCAAAGAGGTGTAAAGGTGATAAGCAATCAATAATTTTCCTTGGATCGCAGCTTGGGCCCAGAAGTTCATGTGCATTTTCGCCTTCCAACACAGACAGCGAACGATTGTGGAGCGCCGCTACCTGGTTAAACAGCGATTTGAGAAGCAGAATGACCCCTCCGGTTGCCCAAAATTCTACATTTTAAAAGGAAATCCAAAACACTTTTTGTGACAAAGCACGAATAGTGCAGATAAAAATATTCAAAAATGTAGCGGTTAAAAATTAAGCGAAACCAAGACCAAAAGTCTCGGTCTCGCTAGGTTGGTACTCGGTGTCGGTCTCGCTTTTTTAAACGCGCCCGCCTATCCCTGCTGCTAGTGCAAATGTCTTCAAAGAAAAAGTTTATTTTATAATTTATCAATACAGACGCATAAAAATTGTGATTAGATCAGTGTTTTAACTTAGAGGCATTGCGAAGGACCGGAACGTCACCACCATACGAAGGGCCAGCATCACCTAAACGCAAATGCTTTGAAGCTTCGAAGCAAGCAGCATTTCCAGGATCTCAGCAAGCCAACAACTGTAGTGCCATACATTCTATCGCGCATTCTAGCGCTGCAATGCTTCCTAGCGCTGTGGTATCAGCTGCGGGTGTCAGTGTAGGTCATGTCGCAAACACATCAGGTGCAACCGCAGGAGGAGAGCACAAGCAACAGCAATGCGGTGTGTCGTATGCTCCGCCAACTGCAACGTTTACTGTCGGAGGCAGTCTTCAGCAACCGGGATTGTCACATGGCCTGCCTCCTGTACCAGGAGTTACTGGTCCGGGTAGTGTTTCTTCGTTGTCGTTCACTGGAAACCAGCCAGCGACAACTGTGACAGGACCTGGAGGAAACATAAAAGCTGGTGGAGTTAACAGCATTGCTTCATCGGTATCAGCTGGACTAACAGCGAATTTGACTGACGAAGAGATGCAATTACACAAACAATGTTTGTTCGACAAAACAAAATTACACAATGATATAACTAGGCTCGAACATGAAGTTGGACGGTATCGAAGAGCGTTTGAAAATACTACACGCGACAGTCTGGACAAAGCAAACGAGTTGAAAACATTAAAAAAGGAGTATGAAGCATTGGTAGGCAGTATTTAAGTTATAATATTTTTTGTATCAATTTTTTACGTCATCCAATGCGGTATGTACCTTAAAGCGGTAACTTAGCAGTACTATGACGAAACTGTGAGTTGTTTGCGTTTTGTAATATAGTCTGCTTCCTACAATAGATATATTACATATTACCAAATTGTCAAAATTCTATGACGTATAAGGATGTGCCGATTAATAGGCATCGGTAATAATCAGCAAATTTCATATTGGGGCATATCAGTGCGCATATGATGGTTAGGGTTAAAGTCTTCTTTGCATAATGATGTAATGTAGTATCCTATTTCTTCTTTAAACATTGTATGTTAAAGTTAGAATCAGCATCGGCATATTTTCAAAATATAACTCGGCATGAGCAAAAGATTTGGTATCGGCTCATCCATAATTACGTAACAGAATTTGGAAGCCGAGGCGGTGGTTAAACTACTCATTAAATTTGAAAGATTTGAAATGGTTTACGACAGTTGGTATAATACAGCTGTTTTCCAACCTAAATGTACATACGGTTGAAACTCTGCAGCATTATGGTATTTGTTATAAATTTGTACTCTTTATTCTTGATTCTGTTTGTCAATCTATAAACTTTAGCGCTGACACAAAATGCTACATGGATTAAAATTTATTTGCAGCAAAACCTGAAATCTTCATTAGAAATGGAGAAAGCGCAAATGGTACAAGAACGAAACAACTGGGTTCAAGAAAAACTGAGTTTAACCGGCGATATTGAAAAACGTAAGTTTTAACTTAATACACTTCATGAGCAACGTTAGGTGACCAATGCTCTGGAGGTTGTTCTAATGGAGGTTTATGAAATGCGGCACATTGACAGTTTCCTAATTTGGATTTATCATTTTACGTAGTATTGAGATCAAATGGGTAATGCTACTATGATCAGCGTTACGCATGCATTTGGCGATGTGTTGACTTCGTATCTATGATAATGAATTACGCGGTTGCCATTTCGGTCGCAGTTTCCGTTAGGTTCTTATATCGTTGTTTGTTTTTCAGTTCGATATGAAAATACGTTCATCAAAACCGACTGCCAACGCAATCACATGAGTGCGTTCGAAATAAAGTATCTTGTACAGATGTATTCACGTAAGTTGTAGTGTATGACGTCTTTTTTATTAATAATCATGCACTCAGTCATATGAATAGTTTTCAGATTCGAGGTTGTATAATGAAACTTAGCTAACCTGTATATGACACCGTTCCATATCAAGTTGTTACATGTTGCAGCTTTTGATTTCAGCACAACATCCTTTGGAGTCATCGCGTTTTCAACCTCCGGGACAATCCAAGTCGAAAGAAGGTTTGAACCGTTTCGCTGTGTTATAGTTTGATTTTCCATTTCTAATATAGAATAGTCGTACAAATACTAAGAGAATTGGGAATATGGTTAGTCTCAGTTCAAGAATTTATGCTGATCTGAAACAGAGCAGAGTAATCGAAAAATCATCTTTATTTTTAACTTTTATGTAGTTTATTTTTTAACTTTTATGTAGCTTCCTCTCGTTAGCTAAGTTATATTTAAAAAGAATTAGGTACATCAGCGGAAACTTGTGATTTGTCGACGCAGTGATGTCTGAGTATAACTTGAATTTTAAAAAGTCGTTTGGTTTTTGTTATACAAAGATCATTTAGAGTTATTGCGCTGACTTTGCTCTTTATCTTTAGATGAGAAGATAAATGAAAGTTCAACGACTACGAATTCCAACGAAAATGACAATGGTCCGTCTTGGAGTTCTAGTAGTCGTGGTGGTGCTGGAACAACAAGCAGATCGTGGGGCCGCGGCGGCGACCACAGCCCTACCGGCGATTCGATGGCATCTGGTGGTGGATATGACGATGGTCAATCGAATGGCGGGTATGACCGTGGCCGTGGACGTGGTGGATTTCGGGGCGGTGGTCGCGGGGGAGGCGGTAGAGGATGGGGTGGTGGTGGTCGAAGTTGGGGAGGAGATAACAATGGTGACGACGAAGATAATGGCGGCCGTGGCGGGTGGAGAGGACGCGGCAGCCGCGGAGGCGGACGTGGCGGCGGCGGAAGAGGTGGCAGAAGTTGGGGTGGGGGATTTAATGACGATGATGATTGTAATAATAATGGCGGCAGTGGTGGTGGATTTGGAGGGGGTCGCAGTTGGGGTGGTGGTGGTGGTGGCGGTAGGAATTGGGGAGGTAGCACAGACGCTGAAGACAAAGATGATAATGGTGGATTCGGTGGAGGTCGTGGATGGGGAGGTGGTGGACGTGGAGGTTTCAGAGGTGGCCGGGGGAGCGGACGTGGCGGCGGCGGATGGCGAGACAATGATGGAAGCGAGTCTAACCAAGATGGCGGGGGAGGCAGGGATTGGGGTGCACGATCATCGAGTCCTTGGAATGCCGGACGATCATGGGGTGGTGCGTCTAGTCCGGCACCACAAGCGTCCGGTGCGAATAAAACTGAACGTAGGCGATGTTTAACACGTAGTAATTGCGGCAGTGTATAGTATGTACAAATATTGTATTAATTGGTGAAATTCTAAATGTATGTTGATTATTGCAGTTGAACATAATGAATATTGAAAAATAGAAATCGTACACGAAGTTTCAGCAAGCAAACATTGTTACAATTCAATTGCAGTAATGCATGGTATTCGGCGACCATAAAAATTACGACCTTTTCTCAGAGTTAGATTTTCGTTTAATCATTTTGTGTTTCAAAGAATATATTGTTTTTTGCTTCAGTAGGACGAACAACGCCAATGCCTCAGTCACCAAAGAGTCCCGGCGAAAAAAGTTGGGGTTTGTGTTCGGATGACGAAAAAGCTAAAAAACCAGTGAAAAGTGACGGTATACTAACAGAGTGCAAACGGATTTTCGACTTTGATTAGGACTCCGATTCCGATTGCAAGTATTATCGGAACCGTAATTTTTCATGGTTTCCAACTGTATTTGTTGCAATTGTGTGGCAAACTTGTTCCCCGTTCAGTTAAGTTTTATAATAACAGTACTTATATCAGTTCTCAGCGTGCGTGCTATTGATCTGGCGCATACTAAGTAAGCAGATGTAATAAAACTCAGTATGTGAACAAAGTATTGTCTCTGAAAATTTCTAGTTCTGATTTCGGTATAAATTTATTGTACCGGTTCTGATTCCGGTGTGATTCAGTACCGTTTTGCACCCTGTTTTTAATATAGTTTGTTATAATTTTGCACTTATTTTAGTAGAAATACTAATCCATGGACAGCTAGATATGCATTTAACATAGTGAAAATTCTTTTGAAAGTACTTTTTCAATAAAGAAACAAACCAAGAAGTTGAATTACTTAAAGTAAACATACTCACTTTGTTTAGCTAACTCGCCAAGAAAAACCACCGAGGCAAAATCTGGTTGGGGATCTGACAGTGATGATGACGACAAAGGTAAGTTCTTAAAAGTGTGTTTTTCATAAGTATTCTTCAGTGCTGTAACTCCAGGTGGCGACCGAATATAAATTTACCGGATACGGATATTGATTTTTTACCGGAACCGGATACCAAATATTGTACGTTTACGCTAAAATAATTTATTTTGTCGTTGTATTTTTAGCGTGCTCAAGGTTTTCGTCTTTTATAATATTCATAATTGCTGCTGATAACCGGAACTATTTTAATGCAAAAATGCGTTTAACTCGCTCGTGTAGACACGTTAAAGGTAGCTGAAAATTGTCAAAACTTGAACATCTTGACATGCCCAGAAATGTAATCGCAGCAAGAAGTTAAAGAAGCTCACTTGTAAAAAGCTGTTTTATGATATTCGGCACCAGAACCGTAAATATCTGGCAGGTTTATACCGGATACCGGAACCAGATACGGATATCAGTTTTCCCGGATATTAAACCGGAACCGGATATCCGGTCGCACCCTTGTAACTACATGGTTGAAGATCGATAACATGTATGTACAGAACTACAAACGGGAAAGTGAAATATTTCTGTAGTACCTAAACAACAAGGTAACCAATTAACGATTGGTTAGATTAGCTACGGTCGTTGCGGCACCTATGTAAAATATTCCGACAAAGATCGTGAAGTAAATTTTTTGTCTAAAATGTTGTGCACGGGTCGCAAGCTTAAGTATATCACTGGTTTGGTAAAGACGTAGAAGGAGCGCATTTCATGTCTTACCCAAACAAGAAGGTGATCAATTTATGCTTTACTTAAGTAAAGAACTAATTGATGTGGAATCTTTTCATATAGTGTGAATCAGAGATTGTAAAGTTAAATTTTGTTGTAAAAATATTATGCACTAAAGCCACTATAAGTGTATCATTTTCGTTTGAAAATATAATTGAGTTCATGCTATTCAGGTGCTACTAACACAAGCGCACAAATCACTGATGCAACAGCCAAGGTTGCAAATACAAGTAATTCTGGAATTGAGTCTAGTGGAAATGAGAAACTGGAAACAGGACAGGGAGGCACCAAAAGCAGCGCATGGGATGATGACTCTGATTGAAACTGTACGTATCCGTTAGTAAATATTGATACTTTTACATGTTACTAAATCAGTTGCAGTAGTATTGCATATTACTTTGCTCATTCTAAGTTCCATTTTACGAGAAATATATAAATTGTGGTTGTAGCTCCCGACTTCGATAATAATTTTTTGCTTTGGAGCATAAAATTAATTATTTCTATACAATCCTAACTTTTTAAAATGTTGATAATTTGGTATGAAATCGTTTTCAACGCGAGCGTGGAAATTTTTGTGTTAGGCAAGACACGTTTATTCCTGATTGATTTAGACATACAGAAACGTTTTGGGAAGCTTATATACTGTTTAAACACATTAGGGAAGAAATTTCAGCGTTCGGAATCGGATCAAAATATAAATTCATTATTTTTAGATTGCGTTTAAATCAATTTGATTTTATCGCGGCTACTATGCATCTGACTCATCGCTGTGTTAATGCATGTCGAGCGACTAATGTTGTCTCTGTAGGTTTTGTACAGTGCATAGAGTGAGCACTCACTGATTATGGCTCCGATAATTTAAAGAGTAGATATGGTTTTTGCCCAGAGAATTTCAACAGGTTTCCAAGTATCTCAGTCTGATTTTACTTAAAAATGTAATGCATTGAACGTTATGACAGAGAGATAATTCAGAATATTCATGAAACAATCGCATTCGCCTCTGTAGCGAGTTTTTAGGCTTTTGAGTACGTCTTGAAAAACAATGATAAGTCATAGACTTCAGGACGGGGGATAAAGCGTAGGGAGACCATATTATGCTCCTTGTGGGATGTACAGAATTAAATTTATTTGAAACATGGAAACAAATAAGTGCTCATGCGATACAAATAAGTGCTCATGCGATACATGGAGCTGGCTGGGCAGTGAAGAACGCAAATTTCTCTGGCGATAGGGGGTATAGGTTAAAACTTCAAAACAGTGCTCAATATTATTGTCTTGATTGATTGAATGCGCATAATAATTTTACTTTCACTCTTGAATCTGATGTGTGTCTCTCTACTCTAAATTTATGGATTCTGTGCCAACTAGAAATTTCGTTTTGGGTAAATAGCACAAAAAGGTCTTGTAATTTTTGTGCATCGTATTGAAAACACACGTAGGCCTAATGTTTTGTGTGATATTAAAAGTAGTATATACTTATGGCTGGGAATGTTATCTCAGTTGAGAATTTTAAGAACTTAACTTGCAAGTTAACCGAAAGAATAACCTGATTACTGAAAGGAATGGGAATCTCGCTATATGGCAGGACTCGGACTCGGTTTTTAGAGTCGGTGGCTTGGAATCGAGACCAGAAGTCGAGGATTCAGCAAATGTGTTGCTGTTTGTTGAAGTAAGTGATGCCTGATGAATAATGTTTCGCTATGAATCAGTGGATTTTCATAGTTACGCAATAATTATAAGCGCATATTAAAAAAACAAAAATTAATACGGAAAACCCATTAGAAATAATATATTTCTTAGGTTTTAATTTGTTTCGCTGATGATTAAAGGTTGATTGGGACTTTTCATGGCCGGCCTCGGTTTTTAACCGAGACCGCCATTCCCTGATTACCGGACACCTAAGATATAACCGGAAGCCGGTCTCTGGCAAAAACCGACGTTGGTTGAAAATTTGCGCATTTTTGTAAGATTACAAATCGTATGCTATGACTATTTGCTTCGTTTATATATACATTACCCTTCCATTCTCGTTTTTGTCTCGTTATTAAAGCACTTGTAAGTGTGGTTAAATAGAGCGTTTTTACACTTAGAATATTTGGTTGTTCTAACGCTTCGTATACTTTTCAGGTCCCGTTATTTCGGTCACTCGGTTTCCGTTATCTTTAAAATATCCTTTTATATCCGGAATTGGCCAGTGTCAGTATGTTTTATTGTCAAACTGGGTATGCGCACACGCTATTATAGATCTCGTCTTTGTTTTTCCCGCGGGACAGCAACAGGCCAGCACTTATGCCCATATATTTGTGGTGGGACGAAAGGAATAGCTTCGATCCTATGGTTTTGCAGGGTCGTTCGGGACATCCAAGACAGCTTTGAGTCTGTGTTTTCGCTGGGTCGCCCGGGACAGCTTCGAGCATGTGTTTTCGCTGGGTCGGCGGAGACCGCCAGGAAAACTTTGAACCAATGCTTTTGCTGGGTCGGTTGGGACAACCGGGACAGCTTGCAGTATTTTTGCCTTATGCAGTGTACCTGAACCTGGGCCAATGTATAGCACAGTGGCTTCCAGTTTTCCACGGTGGAAAACTTATAACCAGGAGTGCAGCGCAGCCACTCCTGTATGACGGCTAAATTTTCCGCTGATTTGGTAGGAAAATTAAAAAAAATTTAATGCCTAGATTTCACCCTGGGTTGGTAGGGAAATCTGAAGCATAGGTTTTGGTTGGAAAACGGGAAAAGTGGAAAATTCTAATGCCTAGATTTTCCCCTGGGTTGGTAGGGAAAATCTGAAGCATGGGTTTTGGTTGGAAAACGGGAAAAGTGGAAAATTCGAATGCCCAGATTTTCCCCTGGGTTGGTAGGGAAAATTTGAAGCATAGGTTTTGGTTGGAAAACGGGAAATGTGTAAAATTCTAATGCCTAGATTTTTCCCCTGGGTTGGTAGGGAAAACCAGAAGCGTAGGTTTTGGTTGGAAAACGGGAAAATGTGGAAAATTTGAAATGCTTAGATATTTTTTGGTTAGTACGAAATATCTGAAGCAAAGGTTTTGGTTGGAAAACGGGAAAAGTGGAAAATTCAAGCGTAGGGCATAGGTTTTGGTTGGAAAACGGGAAAAGTGGAAAATTTTAATGCCTAGATTTTTACGCTGGTTTGGTAGGGAAATCTGAAGCATAGGTTTTGGTTGGAAAACGGGAAAAGTGGAAAATTCTAATGCCTAGATTTTTATTCTGGGTTGGTAGGGAAAATCTAAAGCACAGGTTTTGGTTGGAAAACGGGAAAAGTGGAACATTCTAATGCCTAGATTTTTATTCTAGGTTGGTAGGGAAAATCTGAAGCACAGGTTTTGGTTGGAAAACGGGAAAAGTGGAAAATTCTCATGCCTAGATTTTTACCCTGGGTTGGTAGGGAAAATTTGAAGCAAAGGTTTTGGTGGAAAACGGGAAAAGTGGAAAATTCTAATGCCTAGATTTTTTCCCTGGGTTGGTAGGGAAAATCTGGAGCATACGTTTTGATTGGAAAACGGGAAAAGTGGAAAATTCCAATGCCTAGATTTTTATCCTGGGTTGGTAAGGAAAACCTGAAGCAAATGTTTCGGTTGGAAAACGGGAAAAGTGGAAAATTCTAATGCCTAGATTTTTTCGCTGGGTTGGTAGGGAAAACGTGAAGCAAAGGTTTCGGTTGGAAAACGGGAAAATTGGAAAATTCAAGCGTACGGCATAGGTTTTGGTTGGAAAACGGGAAAAGTGGAAAATTTTAATGCTTAGATTTACCCTGGCTTGTAGGGAAAATGTGAAGTATAGATTTTGGTTGGAAAACGGGAAAAGTGTGGAAAACTTATAACCAGGAGTGCAGCGCAGCCACTCCTGTATGACGGCTAAATTTTCCGCTGATTTGGTAGGAAAATTAAAAAAATTTAATGCCTAGATTTCACCCTGAGTTGATAGGGAAATCTGAAGCATAGGTTTTGGTTGGAAAACGATAAAAGTGGAAAATTCTAATGCCCAGATTTTCCCCTGGGTTGGTAGGGAAAATCTGAAGCATGGGTTTTGGTTGGAAAACGGGAAAAGTGGAAAATTCGAATGCCCAGATTTTCCCCTGGGTTGGTACGGAAAATTTGAAGCATAGGTTTTGGTTGGAAAACGGGAAAAGTGTAAAATTCTAATGCCTAGATTTTTCCCCTGGGTTGGTAGGGAAAACCAGAAGCGTAGGTTTTGGTTGGAAAAACGGGAAAATGTGGAAAATTTGGGCCAATGTATAGTACAGGGGCTTCCACTTTTCCAACTTTTCCCATTTTCCAAACAAAACCTATGCTTTAGATTTTCCCTTCCAACCAAGGGGAAATCTAGACGTAGAAATTTTCCACCTTTCCCGTTTTAAAAACAAAACCAATGCTTCAGAATTTTCCTACCATCCCTGGGTAAATTTAGGCGTTTAAATTTTCCAATTTTCCCGTTTTCCAACCAAAACCTATGCTGCAGATTTTCCCTGCCAACCAAGGCAAAATCTAGGCGTTTAAATTTTCCAATTTTCCCGTTTTCCAACCAAAACCTATGCTGCAGATTTTACCTGCCAACCAAGGAAAAATCTAGGCGTTTAAATTTTCCACTTTTCCCGTTGTCCAACCAAAACCTATGCTTCAAATTTTCCCTACCAACCCAGGAATAATGTAAGCTTTTAAAATTTCCACTTTTCCCGTTTTCCAAACAAACTTTTACACTACAGATTTTCCCTACCAACCAAGCGAAAATCAAGGCGTTCAAATTTTCCACTTTTCCCGTTTTCCAACCAAAACCTATGCTTCAAATATTCCCTGCCAACCCAGGAATAATGTAAGCTTATAAAATTTCCACTTTTCCCGTTTTCCAAACAAACTTTTACACTACAGATTTTCCCTGCCAACCAAGGGAAAATCAAAGCGTTTAAATTTTCCACTTTTCCCGTTTTCCAACCAAAACCTATGCTTCAGTTTTCTTTACCAACCCAGGGTAAAATCTAGGCATTAAAATTTTCCACTTCTCCTGTTTTGCAACCAAACCTATGCATCAGATTTTCCCTACCAACCCAGGATAAAAATCTAGGCATTAGAATTTTTCACTTTCCCATTTTCCAAACAAAACCTATGCTTTAGATTTTCCCTTCCAACCAAGGGGAAATCTAGACGTAGAAATTTTCCACCTTTCCCGTTTTAAAAACAAAACCAATGCTTCAGAATTTTCCTACCATCCCTGGGTAAATTTAGGCGTTTAAATTTTCCAATTTTCCCGTTTTCCAACCAAAACCTATGCTGCAGATTTTCCCTGCCAACCAAGGCAAAATCTAGGCGTTTAAATTTTCCAATTTTCCCGTTTTCCAACCAAAACCTATGCTGCAGATTTTCCCTGCCAACCAAGGAAAAATCTAGGCGTTTAAATTTTCCACTTTTCCCGTTGTCCAACCAAAACCTATGCTTCAAATTTTCCCTACCAACCCAGGAATAATGTAAGCTTTTAAAATTTCCACTTTTCCCGTTTTCCAAACAAACTTTTACACTACAGATTTTCCCTACCAACCAAGCGAAAATCAAGGCGTTCAAATTTTCCACTTTTCCCGTTTTCCAACCAAAACCTATGCTTCAAATATTCCCTGCCAACCCAGGAATAATGTAAGCTTATAAAATTTCCACTTTTCCCGTTTTCCAAACAAACTTTTACACTACAGATTTTCCCTACCAACCAAGGGAAAATCAAAGCGTTTAAATTTTCCACTTTTCCCGTTTTCCAACCAAAACCTATGCTTCAAATTTTCCCTACCAACCCAGGAATAATGTAAGCTTTTAAAATTTCCACTTTTCCCGTTTTCCAAACAAACTTTTACACTACAGATTTTCCCTACCAACCAAGGGAAAATCAAGGCGTTCAAATTTTCCACTTTTCCCGTTTTCCAACCAAAACCTATGCTTCAAATATTCCCTACCAACCCAGGAATAATGTAAGCTTATAAAATTTCCACTTTTCCCGTTTTCCAAACAAACTTTTACACGACAGATTTTCCCTACCAACCAAGGGAAAATCAAAGCGTTTAAATTTTCAACTTTTCCCGTTTTCCAAACAAACTTTACACTACATATTTTCTCTACCGAACCAGGGAATATGCAGTCTTATGAATTTTCCACTTTTCCACAGCAAAACCTATGCCCGCGATTTTTCCTACCAACCAGTGAAAAATCAGGTCGTCATACAGGAGTGGCTACGATGCACTCCTGGTCGTAAGTTTTCCACCCTGGAAAACTGGAAGCCCCTGATCTATACATAGGCCTGAACCTGTAAGTAGTGTAGAGGTAATAAAATTTTTGTGATCCAGTCGTCGTCCGCTTCTTTCAGATATATTTTTGTAAAATATAAATAACAATGATGTATCATTCCTGTTTGCAACGAGAACAAAATGTACTTAGCGAAGGTAAGCAGTGCGTAAGCAGACGTGAAGAAACCGGAGCCGGTACCGCAGATTGTAAAACGTTAGTCAATAAGTATATGTTAAATTGGTATTATCGTTTCTCGCAAATTTGCCTTGAAGCATCTACACAAACCTGAACCTCCGGCTAAAAATTTGCCCGGAGCAGGAGCTGTAGGTAATTTTATCTGCAGAAGCCTGAGGCAGGCCTCCGATTGTACGAGTAAATTGTCACTTATCTGTGTTGACGTGTATTTAATTCAACCAACATTTACAAGATAACAAAAGTATTTTTGGTGTTTACCAAGAAAAACTAAACATTTCTTAGTACAACCTGAACAAACGAATGACGAAAGATTTTGATGATTGGAGAATGTTTTTATTTGGCAATTAGTTAATAAATTAACGCGCTAGAAATGCTCATCTATAAACATTAAGCAAAATATTGGAATAGGTTCGTAGCATATATTTTACCGGCACAGTAGTATTGAATATATTTTTGGTAGGATTATGCTGGGACAGCTCTGTTTCAGAAAACATATATGCTTCGACGCTGTCCCGCTATATATACTGACCCGGCAAAAACTTAGACTTGGAGCTGTTTCGACCAACTCAACGAAAACATGGGCTCGGCACTGTCCCAGCAGTTTCGACCCACCCAGTAAAAACATAGGTTCGAGGCTGTCCCTACCGACCCAGCAAAACATACCTCGAAAGCTGTCCCGGCTGTCCCGACCGACCCAGAAAAGTATAGGGTCCAAGGCCGATGTACTGAAGAGGACCTTTTGAAAATCCGCGGATATCACCCTTTGAAATTGGTATTTTGGGAAATTGGAACCCTGAAAATTGGATTTTGGAAAATTCGCATATTACCCGGGAAAATGGGATTTTGGACGCAGCGTTTTGCGCTCATGATTTTGGGATTTTGGAAAATTGGGATATTACCCTGGAAATTGGGATTTTGGGGAATTGGAATATTACCAGGGAAATTGCGATTTTGGTGAATTCGGATATTACCCGTGAAATTGGGATTTTGTGTGCAATCTTTTGCGCTACGGATTTTGGGAAACTGGGATTTTGGGAAATTGGGATAGTCGGGAAATTGGGATTTTGGGAAATTCGGATATTACCTACCCGGAAAATTGGGAGTTTGGTCGCAGCTATTTTCGCTCGGGATTTTTGAAAATTGGGATTTTGGGAAATTGTGATATTAGACAGGAAATTGGGATTTTGTGCGCTGCCTTTTTCGCTCGGGATTTTGGGAAATTGGAATTTTGAGAAATTCGGATATTAAGTACCCGGTATAGATGGGCACCGGATATCCGGATATGAAAAATGTCCGGATATGTATCCGAAATGAAACGTGTATCCGGATAACCGACATGCTTTTGTCTAAAAAATTTTTCGGAATAATTTGCATGGTTTCACAACCAAAGTAGATGGAGCTAATGAAAAAATTCTGTATCCAAACCTCAGTCAGAATATTAAACCGCATTCTTGCACGCTTTAAAGTTTTAAACTCTGTCACCTTTATTTGGTTCTGGAGTCATTTATGCGCTACAATTAAGAATGATTGACATTTATGGACTCTAATTTGGGTTTAGGGACTCTATGCGCTTACGGACTCTTATTAAGGATACGGACTCAAATTGATTGGGACTCAAAAAGGGTACCCCGTCTTATTCGGGTCAATATATTACCTACTGGCATCATAAATACCGATTTATAGAATTGTATCTTTTATGCTCATATCGGCCCATGTACTGAAGAGGTCCCTCCCAAAATCCGTGGATATTACACGGGAAATTGCGATTTTGGAAATTCGGATATTACCCGGGAAATTGGGATTTTGGGCGCAGCGTTTTTCGCTCGGGATTTTGGGAAATTGGGATATACCTGAAAAATTGGGAGGGACCTGTTCTCTACATGGGCCCTCATATCAATTTGCTTGAGAGTCAGGGTACTTCCCTTAGAGCAAGAAATTAAAACAAGTGCTTAAGAAACGAAAATTGAGGTTCGGAAACTCAAAAAACACAAAATCGAATTTCGGATATCCGAAATAGAAAATTTCAGTTCGGATATCCGAATAAATATCCGGCAAGAATTGCCGGATATTCGGATATGAAAAATATCCGGTGCCCATCATTAGTACCCGGGAAATTGGAATTTTGGGCACAGCCTTTTTCGCTCGGGATATTGGAAAATTTGGGATTTTGTGAAATTGGGATATTACCCGGGAAATTGGGATTTTGGGAAATTCTGATATTACCCGGGAAATTTCTGTTTTGGACGCAGCGTTTTCGCTCGGGATTTTGGGAAATTATCCGGGATATTGGAATTTTGGGCGCATCCGGGAAATTGGGATTTTGGGCGCATCCGGGAAATTGGAATTTTGGGTAATTCGGATATTATCCGTGCAAATGAGACATTGGGAAAATAAATTTTGGTAGCCCTATTTTTACGGGTCGGGGGGAATTGGCCGTCTGTACTAATTCGACGCATATTAAACGTAATTTTGTTTTACGTTGCTCATATAATTTAAATGATATAATTAGGCTACACCCCGGAAACCAAATCCTGGCAACGCCCTTGGTCGGAATGCACTTTTTGTGCATGGTTTTATAAGGCTTAGCTGTTTGAAAAAGTATTTGATACACAATAACAGTGTTTAAATACAATTTCAACATATGCGTAGCTTGCCTAGTGTGTGGGGAGGTTGGAGTTGCACAACCCTTTAGGAAAACCTGACATCCAATACGTAGACAACTTTATAAATTTACGTTCTCTGGGGGATGCCGCCCCTGAACTCTCCAGAACAAGGGGGCCCTAAGCAGGATGACGGGCTGTCGCCCCCAAGCCACCCGCATTTTAAGCGGTTCTCGCACTTAAGCTGCAAACAAAGTCAAAAATTTGCTCAAACAATGAATTGCTTTGTGTGGAGGTTTGGGTGTCGACAGCCCTTTGAAAACGCAATAAAAGAAAATGTTTTTGTGTCAGTGTTACATGGGCCCGGTCCACGCTGTCCCAACCGACCAAGCAAAAACATAGGCTTGGAGCTGTCCTGGCTGTCCCGATCGACCCAACAAAAACATAGGTTCGACGCTGTCCCGGCTGTCTCGACCGACCCAGCAAAAATACGGGCTCGAAGCTGTTCCGAGCGACCTAGGAAAAACATGTTTGAACCTGTCCCGACCAACCCAGAAAAACATTTCAATCCGAGTTTATTGCTGTCCCGTGGTTATATGGGACGCCCCATTTATGCAAAACCTTAGGCATGCTAGAGAGCACCTAACTATAAACAGAAATATATGAAGATGCATTCGGTTTCTAATAAAAAAATTAGGACGGCGTAAAGCATTACATTTATGTTTCCTTTTTAATTCTAGTTTTTTGTGTTTACTAACGATTGAAATTTTTTAACCCTTTCTCACATGAATATTTTCTATTTCCCTTGAGACCTACTCTTATGCTAGGATTCGAACACCAGTGACTGGAGTGGGAGGCGTATACAATCACCACTCAGCTATAGGAGCTTGACGCTCGAGCCCGAGTAGGCTCTCACCTCTTGTAGAGATTTAGGACTATGTATACGTGTTGCAATTGTTAAACACGGTGCGATATATATTATTTAACGTATATGCACTGCGCTGAGTTGCCTATAGGCAACTCAATGTGAGAAAGGGTTAACAACGATGTGCGGTGTTGTGGCGATCGGAATTATAACTGCTCGTGCAGTATCTTTTTTCTTTTTTATTGGTATCAAGATTCTAAAAATCAATTTTACAAGGCACGCCCATGCTGTGTACAACCACAGATCTGCCTCCGGCAGAAAATTTCTTTCTCGAGGCAAACGTTGAATTTTGGTGCAACTCTTGAATTTGATCCAGTGCCATGTTTCGCGCCCCCAAACCGCTAAAAACCGCGTTATTCCGAAAATTTCAACCTGGAATTTTAGCAATAAAGTTTGAATACACTTGTATTATTTACGTGCGCAGCAAAAAATATGATTTATCACACAACACTCAGTTTCGCTCTAAACCAAAACCACATACATTTGTATTCATAAAATTTTTGACATAACGAAACAATGCTGAACAAGACAGAAACACCGTGTACAGCATAACAAGCAAAAAATAAACATCTCATTCAAAATGTTGCTATATCACTGGGTAGTCGTCGTTTATACATTAATTGTAAGCGGGTAATCTGCGTTATTTTGCATAGCTTTACTCAATACCAGTTATTAGCATCCGTTATGTTTATGAGATCAGAGCTCATGTACAGACCAGGCAGGGGCTTTTCTGCAGGACTGCAATAGAAATGCTAAGCTTTTGACTATTTTTTCGTTTTTCTTACGTATAAACTCATTTACACCTAGGTTTAATGAACTGTTATAGTCCTGCTCTTTACATTGGCTCAGCCCATTTATTGGGCTGAAGCGCCGTGTTAGTCGAAGAAATACAGCCGTCGTTAGTAGCCTCGTAAAAAGTGCACTGCCTACCAAAGAGAATGGAGTGGAAATCTCTTATGAACCCATTCCCACACCCCCCTCCCTCCTCACCACCCTCCCCCCTCCCCTCACCCTCCCTTCATCACCACCCTCCACCTCCCCCCCCCTCCCCCCCTCCCCCCCCCCCCCCACCACACCCCTCAATATTCCCCACCCCTTTCATTTATATACTTCCATACCTCCTCTTTCTCCTATCCACCCCCCTTCTAATTCCCTCCCCTTCCCTCCCTCACCTCTTCTCTCCCCCCACTCCCCCCCCCCCCCCCATCCCCCCACCACCTATCACAATTCCTCTCCACTTACCCCCCACCCCTAATAAACCTTTAATTTTTTCCACCTAACATCCTACTAAAAAACTAAACACCCACCCCCACAAAAAAACAAAACTTTTGTTTTAGAGCGAAACTGAGTGTTGTGTGATAAATCATATTTTTTGTGCGCACGTAAATAATACAAGTGTATTCAAACTTTATTGCTAAAATTCCAGGTTGAAATTTTCGGAATAACGCGGTTTTTAGCGGTTTGGGGGCGCGAAAACATGGCACTAAATCAAATTCAAGAGTTGCACCAAAATTCAACGTTTGCCTCGAGAAAATTTTCTGCCGGAGGCAGATATGTGGTTGTACACAGCATGGGCGTGCCTTGTAAAATTGATTTTTAGAATCTTGATACCAATAAAAAAGAAAAAAGATACTGCACGAGCAGTTACTAATTCCGATCGCCACAACACCGCACATCGTTGTTAACCCTTTCTCACATTGAGTTGCCTGTAGGCAACTCAGCGCAATGTATATACTTTAAATAATATATATCGCACCGTGTTTAACAATTGCAACACGTATACATGGTCCTAAATCTCTACAAGACGTGAGAGCCTACTCGGGCTCTCAAGCGTAGAGCTCCTATAGCTGAGTGGTGATTGTATACGCCTCCCATCCATCACTGGGTGTTCGAATCCTAGCAGAGTAGGGTCTCAAGGGAAATAGAAAATATTAGTGTGAGAAAGGGTTAAAGAATTTCAAATCGTTAGTAAACACAAAAAAACTAGAAATTAAAAAGGAAACATAAATGTAATGCTTTACGCCGTCCTAATTTTTTTATTAGAAACCGAATGCATCTTCATATATTTCTGTTTATAGTTAGCTGCTCTCTAGCATGCCTAAGGTTTTGCATAAATGGGGCATCCCATTTATGCACCACGGGACAGCAATAAACTCGGATTGAAAATGTTTTTCTGGGTTGGCTCAGGACAGGTTCAAACACTGTTTTTCCTAGGTCGCTCGGAACAGCTTCAAGCCCGTATTTTTGCTGGGACAGTCGAGACAGCCGGGACAGCGTCAAACCTATGTTTTTGTTGGGTCGATCGGGACAGCCAGGACAGCTCCAAGCCTATGTGTTTTGCTTGGTCAGGTTGGGACAGCGAATGGACCAGGGCCCATGTAACACTGACACGAAAACATTTTCTTATTGCGTTTTCAAAGGGATATCGACACCCAAACCTCCACACAAAGCAATTCAGTTGTTTGAGCAAATTTTTGACTATGTTTGCAGCTTAGCTGCGAGAACCGTTTAAAATGCCCCGGGTGGCTTGGGGCCGACAGCACCGTAATACTGTTTAGGGCCCCTTCTGTTCTGGAGAGTTCAGGGGCGGCATCCCCCAGAGAACGTAAATTTATAAAGTTGTCTACGTATTGGATGTAAGGTTTTCCTGAAGGGTTGCGCAACTCCAACCTCCCAGCACACTAGGCAAGCTACGCATATGTTGAAATTGTATTTAAACACTGTTATTGTGTATCAAATACTTTTTTAACACAGCTAAGCCTTATAAAACCATGCACAAAAAGTGCAGTTGGACCAAGGGCGTTGCCAGGATTTGGTTTCCGGGGTGTAGCCTAATTATATCATTTTAAATTATATGAGCAACGTAAAACAAAAAATTACGTTTAATATGAGTGGAAATAGTACAGAGCGGCCAATTCCCCCCGACCCGTAAAAATAGGGCTACCAAAATTTATTTTCCCAATGTCTCATTTGCACGGATAATATCTGAATTACCCAAAATTCCAATTTCCCGATCCCCCCCAAAATCCCAATTTCCCGGATGCGCCCAAAATTCCAATATCCCGGATAATTTCCCAAAATCCCGAGCGAAAACATCCTGCGTCCAAAAACAGAAATTTCCCGGGTAATATCAAAATTTCCCAAAAATCCCAATTTGCCGAGGCAATCTTCCGATTTCACAAAATCCCAAATTTTCCAATATCCCGAGCGAAAAAGGCTGTGCCCAAAATTCCAATTTCCCGGGTACTAATGATGGGCACCAGATATTTTTCATATCCGAATATCAGGCAATTGTTGCCGGAATATTTGCTCGGATATACAAACTGAAATTTTGCTATTTCAAGATATCCGAAATTCAATTTTCTGTTTTTTTGAGTTTCCGAACCCCAATTTTCGTTTCTTAAGCGCTTGTTTTAATTTCTTGCTCTAAGGGAAGTACCCTGACTTCTCAAGCAAATTGATATGAGGGCCTATGTTGGAGCACAGGTCCCTGCCCAATTTTTCAGGTATATCCCAATTTCCCAAAATCCCGAGCGAAAAACGCTGCGCCCAAAATCCCAATTTTCCCGGGTAATATCCGAATTTCCAAAATGGCGATTGGCCGTGTAATATCCACGGATTTTGAAAAGAAGTTCCTCAGTACATGGGCCGATATGAGCATCAAGGATTCTATTCTATAAATCGGTATTTATGATGCCAGTAGGTAATATATTGACCCAAATAATTTTTTATTTTTTTTGAGTTCCCAATGCGATTTGAGTCCGTATCCCTAATAAGAGTCCGTAAAGCGCGTGCAAAGTCCCTCAAACCCAAATTCGAGTCCATAAAATGTCAATCATTCTTAATTGTAGCGCGTCAAATGACTCCAGAACCAAATAAAGGTGACAGAGT